>CM070836.1:30978555-31061055 GCA_036326025.1 Chrosomus eos | reverse complement strand
TTAGTCCAGTAACATTACAAGTGGCCTTTGTTTTTATCTTCATTCGCCCTCTAGTGGAGAAACACCTATGAGCAACACTCGTCATAGCCCTTCAAGAATACGTCATAGAGCTTCAACCAATCAGCGCGCAGATCAAAAGCGACTGCCCCAATCAGGGCTCACATCAACAGGAAATGCAACAATGGAGGCGAGCATGAAGCCCGTGGGTGTGTGACAGCATGTCAACGTCAAGCACAAATCCACCAATATCATAAATCACGGTTTCTGAACGGATAATTAACTGTAACACGTGTGAAATCGATAAATGGCTTCGTGGTCGGAGAAAATGCTACAACTCCTGCGTCGAATGAATAACTTTCATTTACCAGGTGGGGAAATAAATTGACAGAACAATACATTTGCATGTGATCCAGTGTGAATGGACAACTCATGTATGGGTTGGTCTTTTTATTTTCTTTATTGAGCTGTAAAATACTTCGAAAAATCAATTTATACGGACAAAGATGATGAGCAATTACTAAAACATAATTATATTTGTATAAATATCAACACTTTTTTAAAGTTCTGTATACTTGCCTGTATTCAAGGTGCAAGGAAAATTATTTATTACTGTGATATTACTGTGTTATTACATGCAAAATGAATTTATTTACTTGTAAAATGCATTTATTTACTTGACATGTGCATTATTTTATTCCAGGTTCTAGTTTAGAGAGCTGTCTACGTTTTGAGGTGGCTGGAGAACAGGTTGGATGGATTTCCCCAAAAGTAGCATCAGTTCTTGGTCGTTTTCCTTCTGTCTTCAGACCATATGGGAGCTCTATAACCTTCTGCTCCAGTGTTGACACTTTTGAGAGCAGATCAGTGGCTGTGGATGAGGTCTTGCAGGAGCTGAGAAGAGAGGCATCATTCACCTGTCTAATAGGCTGGAGAGATGAGGTGAGACATCGATGGTTCATGATAGATAGTTACCCATCTTCACCCTTACTCTTTAAGCATTTGTTTACATTTTTATCCAGTGTCAGAAATAATGAGCAATGAGTTTCAAGGGCTTCCACTATCATATAACACTACACATCATGACATCAATTTACATTAAAAAATTATGTTAAAGTGTCCCTATTATGCTATTTTAAAAGTCTCCTACAATATGTTTACATGGATCCTAGGTCTAAACTCCTCCTTTCCGAGAGCCAACTCTGCTTTAATTGGTCAGATGGCCCAGTTTGTTGTGATTGGTCTACCACTTATATCGTGTGTCAGAAATGCTCATTATCATATCTGAATGACAGGGCCAGTGGTTACCAAATTCTTCCAGGCCTCAGGTACAACTACAGTGTTTGAGGGCGGGTCAAAGTAGACGTTGTTTGCGAGCAGCCAATGAAGACCATAGGCAATAATTTATCAAATTTGTTACAAACCTACACAGGTTCGAGCAGGAAGTAAGACTGTATTTACTGCTGACACGTTTTCGGCAGTTCAGAATCAGTTCTTTCTTTTGGGAGACAATAACTATTCATTGTGCACTTTGATCTTTGAAACTTTGCAGACCTTTTACATTCACAAACTGCTATATTACACACTGCATGAAAGTTAATGTCTGAAAAAGCATAATGGGGCACTTTAAATAAAAAGCTCCAGAATAATTCACTACAGTAGCATTTTTTCCCCTTGTTTAATAATTTCAGACCCTGATTCTTTTATATTTATTAGAGTGTATTTCTTTTCAGCAATACGCTGTGATGCCCAGGTATTGCGATCCTCCGCTGATGTATATGGAGAGAGCTGCTACAAGTATGTTAATAAAATATTATTTTCATGCTTCTGCTTTGTCACAGACCAAGTGACACTTATATCTGTTTATAAATAATGGTCAAACACAGGTCTGTTTGGAGTGAAACGGTACGGTGTCCATGTCAATGGCTACACTCGGGATTCAAGTGGCAATCTTAATATGTGGCTGGCGCGAAGATCTCTGACCAAACAGACGTATCCAGGAAGACTGGACAACATGGTGATTTATTAATACACAAAATAATCAGTTCATTATAAGTAGTGCCACATCAAACTAACAACATTGGTTGAGCAAGAAGTTGAACCTCTCAAACATACACTTCTGTTTAAACTTTTGGGGTCAGTAATAAAAAAGAAGTAAAGTAATTTATAATGTTACAAAGGATTTCTGTTTTAAATAAATGCTGTTCTGAATTGTTTATCATTTTCAACATTGATAATACTAGCACACAACATTGATAATACTGATAAAATATTTCTTGAGCACCAAATCAGCATATAGGAATGATTTCTGAAGCATCATGTGACACTGAAGACTGGAGTTTTGACGCTGAAAATCACAAAAATATATATATAAAACCGTTATTTTAACCCTTTTTTAGATATCAACCTCAAATTTGGAACACAACTTGTTTATGTTTATGGCTTTGATTTAGGAAAATATATATTTCATATAAAATTGAAAATGGTATTAAAAAAAAAAAGTATACCCTTTTTAAAACTTGTTTCACTTCAGCAATAATCTGCCATGTGTCGTATTTAAAAAAAGACCAAACTTAAGTGTGTGCTCCAACACATTCAAGATTTATGACAGTTTAAGTTGGAAATCTCATTTTCAAGTCCATGCTCAAAACGTGAATAAATGGATTATAAATACTGCTTAAATATAATTTAGCACCATAAAATCCCCTAAAAATACAAAATATGAAATTAAAAACATTATCAATCTAATAAATAGTACAACCATTTCATTGAAATATTCATTCATTTTTGAACAGTACTGTACCAGAGGGTTATTGATGGTTTTCACACTATTACAGTTTTTACTGTATTTTTTGATCAAATGCAGTCTTGGTGATCATAAGAGACTTTCAATAAACAATAAACCTTACCGACCCCAAACATTTGAATGTTAGTGTATAAAGCTTATTAATATATAAACATATGGAGTAATAAAGACAGCAAAATTGTAATTATGTGTTATATAAATTACTACTGTCTTTTAGAAGTACATTAGCATATAGATGACCAATTTTGATTGATTTGGGTTGATTTATAAAGGATTTGATTTATCATTCAGGCGGCTGGAGGACTGGCAGCAGGGTGTAGTGTAAGGCATACATTGGTAAAAGAGTGTGGAGAGGAAGCCTGCATCCCTCCAGGCCTGGCAGAGCAAGCGCGTCCCGTGGGAACTGTAAGGTGCATAATCCTTTCTTTATTTCACTTAGGTCACTGAAAATAATTTGAACATTTTATGAAGCAAAAAAGCTATTGGTAACTGATGATTTTTAAGATTAAAGATGCATGTTACCGTTTTTTTCCTATTCAAAACCTTCCCAGATACCAGGGTAGATATAAACTCTCTTACAAAAGAGACTGATTAAATAGCCAGAAATAGCCTCCAACTGGCAGGCTTCCAGAGAAATATTGCAAGCGCCCAAGGGAAGATGACCAGAATTCAAGTCTGGAAGATGTCACTGTGATCAAAGACATGAACGCCTGTTGTCGCAGGCATAATTTCTGCCTGGAAACTGTTAACTATGTTTAGCTAAATTGAAAGACGTTCTGCAATCTTGAATCTTCCCTCTGTCTCTGTAGCTACACCTACGAAGATGACGAAGGAATATTTCCTGAGTGTCAGTTTGTCTTTGATTTAGAGCTGCCTCTCAATTTTCAGCCTCATATTGGAGACGGAGAAGTGCAAGCATTTTACTACTATCCAATTGAGAAGGTAAATATATATCCCATTGATTTTAGGGTTGAATGCTGTGTGATGTATTTTTTATAAGATAAGCTGCGACAGTCATTTTACATGTAATAAATTGCATGCAAAAAAAAAGGCTGTTTCTATATAAATGACAAAATGTGTGGAGTTTCCTAGATTAAGGGGTGGCACATCTTACCCCCCATTCTCCCCTGTATGATGTGTTGTTCTCAGGTGAAAGATCTCCTGGTCAGTGAGGAGTTTAAGCCAAACTGTGCCATGGTGGTTCTGGACTTCCTCATACGACACGCCATCATTGAGCCAGACTCAGGTTTGGTGTCAGATCACCTGGTAGAATTTGATAAGTTTGTCATTTATTATGAGAAAAACTGTAACTTGCGTTTCCTCTCATTTCAGAGCCCTATTATCACGAATTTGTGGCTGGATTGCACAGATCACTATAAAGACTGACTGGTGATGTGCAACTGGTCAACTATTTATTTGATCTACCTCTGCTTTTAACTCCTAACATTGTCAGCATGTGTAATCGTTTACTGAAGTCCACATCTAGCTGGTGAAGAAATGAGGTATTTTATGCAAACATCAACTGGAGAAGAGACAAAATAAAGACCCAAGAAAAATTACCCTATAAGAATTTATTTTTTTCAATACATTTCAAACGAGTCTGTGGAAATCCCAAGATGCACTGGTATACAAAAGATAATTGATGCATCATAGGCTCTTTTTTTCTTAGAATGAAATGCAGAATCTCTTCTAAGAAATGACTTGCATTTTATATGGCATTAAACAGCTCTTTCAAAATCACATTTCGCTACGTTTTTCCTTCTTTTTGTCTTTTAAAACGTTTCAATTCTAAGATACTAGAATTTGTAAAATACGCAAAAAAGATATAGTATAAGCCAGTAGAATTTCACAAAAAAATATGAAAACATACAGTACAGGAGAAAAAGAAAACAAATGGGAGTGAAATGGAGGGAGTTTCTCATTTACACAGTGAGATAAATATTACTTTTATTTCTGCACACCAAATAAAAGCCTGTCATGCAGGCGAAGAGGAATATGGGGAAAAATTAAGTTACTGTCACCTATTATAAAATATTGCCAAAATCGAACAGTGTCTTGACAGTCAACATACAGAGCTGCAGTTCTGCTTTGATAAACCCGAAGTTTCTTCTTCTTTTTTAATTATAATACATGAGCAAGCACATAAAATACTCACAAAAAAAGTGAATTAGTATGATCATTGCTTAATGCATCTTACTTCGACTTTTATAGGCGAATGGCAAAAAAGTACAAGATATATTTAAATCTTATTGGAATAAAGAATTGTAAGACTACCACTACTTTCCGCTATTTTAAACCAGTGACTAAACCGTCAATTTTGCGACAGGACAGGAGGGCACAGAGGAACCAGTTGTGTTAGCCAACAATATTAGCATGTTAATGTAGGAAAAAAAGATCATTAAAGAAAACCGTAGTACGAAGGACAGGCATGAATGATTTACGTAAGACGGCACTGGGTTCCTGGGAGGTTTACAAAGGGCATCATGGGAGTATTACGTTGTGTGGCCAATATCTTGATCCAAAAAAACAACTCCCTGCTTGACATGTAGCACACATGATGTAGAGTACTAACTAATGCCTTTTACACCCTGAATAATGCACTTAGTGCCAAAAAAGGAATCTTTTTAGACCAAGTCGTTTGTTTCTGTTCTTGCTTACAGTGCTGATCTTCAAATCAGAAGATGTGCTATGGGCCAAAGAATACATCACTAGTAATCCCACCGCAATCTGTGATTGTGAGCCACTGCGAAACCACACCAATCTTATTTACCCTACAAATACACTTTCCTTATGCTTGTGATCAGTCTGAAGGCTTAAAGGTCAACTAATCTTGATTTAAAAAAGGACTGATGGCCATAAAAATGTTTACGTCCCTTTTTTGCCGGTGCAGTTGTCCCTACTAGCTTCTGTAGTTTCCTTTGGCCTGGATTGAAAATGACCCTCCCTGACCCCCCCGCGAGTACATAATTAACACTAGGGGCGCTTCTTTCCTCTATTTGCGAACTTTTATAGCGCTTTCAGTTTCCTTGGCCTAGATTGGTTACCCCTTTCCCTCCCTCGTTCTTTCTTTTCGTCTCTCGTTCTCTATAGCAAAGCGCAGGCATTCTTTTTGCCACGTTTTTTTGGCTTGGAGCGCCGCTCTTGTGGCCATTTCGAACACTTCCCTCACGCCATCCTTAGTTTTAGCTGAACACTCAAGGTAGCCGAAGGCATTGATGCGATTAGCCATGTCTCGCCCTTCTTCTGGTTTAACTGGTTCCTGTTCAAGGAAGAAAGCATTGAAATGGCATTAGTACACTTCTTTATCTCTAAATATAATAACATTAAAACACAACCATTTTTCTCTTTAGTTCCATTATTTTTTTGTCATCTAACTTTTATGTATTTCTATCTAAATATAGTGACTGTTTTATAAAAATCTGCATAATATCAGTTTAGAGTAGAAAGTGTTAGCTCACACACCTGTTTCATCTTCAGCAGCTCCCGCCGAGTGTGATCATCATTCCGTAAATCTTTTTTATTACCCACCAGAATTATTGGAACATTTGGACAGAAATGTTTTACCTCTGGCGTCCATTTTTCTGGGATATTCTCTGTGTAAACAGAACAAGGTTTTCAAAACAGTGACCACAGCAATTCGGTCTTAGTAAATCCATATAGTCTCAAAGTATTTACAGGCTAGATTAGACTTGTATATAATTCATATTAAAGACTGGCAGAGATGGATTCTCTCACCCAAACTGTCAGGGCTGTCTATGGAAAAGCACATGAGGATGACATCAGTGTCTGGGTAGGACAGTGGCCGCAGCCTGTCGTAGTCCTCTTGTCCGGCTGTATCCCATAGTGCCAGTTCCACCTGACAACAAAATGATATTATCAGCATTACAATTTGTGTAAAAAGTTCAATAATTATTCAGTTTTTATTTATAATTACACTACCATGCAAATGTTTGGGGTCAATAAGATTTTTCTAAAGAAATTAATACTTGAGGATGCATTAAAGTGATCAAAAGTGACTGAAAAAACTGTTATTTTAAATTGTAATAATATTTCACAATATTTCTGTTTTTAATGATAAATGCAGGCTTGAGAGACTTATTTCAAAAACATTTAAAAATATTACTAACCACAAGCTTTTTAACAGTATCGCATGTTATTGTATATTTTAACTATATTTCAATAATGTTATATATATGTATTATGTATATTATAATTTTTGTTTGTCTTCCAACAACAGCATAAGACAATTACTCATTGTGGACCCAGAATAAACCCCATTCACGTCAAATAAACTGCATATAAGTTAATTCTCTAGAAGAGACACATGTTCTGTAATAGTTTGATGTTAAAAGACAATCTCACCTGCTTGCCATCCACCTCAATATCAGCAACATAGTTCTCGAACACTGTGGGTACGTAGACCTCAGGAAACTGGTCTTTACTGAATACAATGAGTAAACACGTCTTTCCACATGCTCCATCTCCAACGATTACAAGCTTCTTACGAATTGCAGCCATCTGTCACACAAAATGGAAAGCCAATAATTACAGGAGGCATGTGAAAATTTTCAAACATGAGTCTAGAGTGGGCTTAAAATAAACATTTAAAGCCACCTGTGTTAAAAATGAGCCCACTATGTTTTATGTATACTTCACATATTATTAATTTAAAACATGTTTATTTAATCAAAGAACTACTGATAGAAATGAACAATGGATTACAGATCTGGAATTTGACATTCCTGAGCATCCATTCAACAATGACCTATCATCACTTGCTAAAAGTCGCTATCATTTTGTCCCCACAATGAAAATGAAAAGTGGGTAAAGTTGATAAATTAAAAGCTTGTGTTGTTAGTTCAATTAAGTTAACGTCTAAGTGGGCTTATTAGGAACAATTGGGGGTCAATGGTGCATTCCTATACACACCAACTTGACAAAAAAGTTATATTTATGAATTATAATTACAGACACAGCATGAGCATATTTGATAAAGAAGATATTTTATATTTTATAAATATTTACTGAATGTGCTTACAAATGTTTTTATTACATTTTGTTGTTCTATAACTCCATATTCTTGTGAAATCCATGTTTTCAAATATTCAGATTGCATTCATTCATCAACCAGTTTCATTACTGGATACAAAAAGCTTTGAGTAAGAAATATGTATTACAAACGTGTTGTGTTTAATTTGAATTCATCTATATATTTTATGTAGATTTTAGAATTTTGTGAAATTTCACTGATATTTAAAGGTGCAGTGTGTAACATTTTTGAGTATTTATTAACAGAAATCCAATATGAGACCCATAACTATGTGTTCAGTGGTGTATAAAGAACTTACTTAATAAACCGTAATGTTTTTATTACCTTAGAATGAGGCATTTATATCTACATATGCGCGGGCATCCCCTTCTATGAAGGCCGCCATATTATGACGTCATATTTCTACCGTAGCCGACAGCGAACAAACAGCGTTACAGAGCGCGTTTCGTCACTACCTTGAAAGAGAAGCCGCAGAAAGCTAGAAGAAGCTAGTCATAAACACCGTGAGCATTGACTTGGTGTAAATATGTAGTTGGATGTAACTTAATTCTTCACCCTCGCTGTGTTATGACTTTGCTATGTGGGGATAAATGAGCTGGTTACGTTCGTGAGACAGCTGATTAGTAGGCTACTCTTGTCATTGACCGGAAAACAGTTACAGGAATCACCAACCTGTCGATCTGGGAAGCATTTTAAGTCGATCGAGTTTCCAAAATCAGAGAAAAAAGGCTATTGTGTGTAGCAAGTGGTGTCTATTGGGATGTGGAGGCGCGCGCGCTGTTACAACCTTTGGGCTCATGCGGACGCGTTGAGTATAAACAAAGCTTTAACCAGCTCAGCCACAGTAACAGCTCATATTAGCCAGCTAAACTTTTACTACCCTGTTAGAAAAAATCTATAGTTGCATAGTTTCATGTGGTTCTTCTCCCTCGCTGTATTGCTATGTGGGGAGAATGTGCTGGTTACGTTCGTGAAAAAATCAGATTACTATTATTATATTATGTATTAAGATCCTTGGTCCTCACCTGACTATGGCTTTGTAAACTTTATCCATGATGTGGTTTAATGGACTGTGGTACTCCATGTTAGCTGTGGCTTGTTTTACTCTGGCTATTCTCTGCTGTCTTAGACGACGATGTTTGTCCCGTTTTAGCCACCGTAGCTTCTTCGAAAGGGAGGGGTGAGCAGTGGGCTAGCCCTTAGTGTAAACTCGCAAACTAACCACTAGATGTCGCCAAAAAGCTACACACTGCACCTTAAAAAACAATTATTAGAATACAATGTTACAAAATTTTATTTTGGCAGGGCAAGTAAAAATTTTAACCACTAGCTTGATCAGGCCAGTAGAAAAATACTTAGTATTGAGCCCTGTAATATCAGATTGCATGTATTTATTAAGAAAAATAGATTCCTTTGAGTAAAATAAACAAATAATTTATCTCATGCTTTGCCTGTGTTATATTTCAAAATAAAACAACGTGAGCTTATATAGTACATGGTTTTATTATTTAACTTACACTTATATTCATATTTCAGTACATTCATCAATCTGTACACTGGGTTCTTATGTTATTATAGCACTGCAGCATCAAACTCTCTCCACACACACACGCCGCACCCTACTCAATTCACTGATCAATACAAGTGTTATGCCAAAATCTGTGACACATCGGATTAGATCATCCATTAAAACAGCTGAATGCAGTCAGGTCAACCTATTGTCACTCAAGTAACCTTTTGTAGTTTAACATTGAGTCAAGCACCGATTCAACGAGACTGGAGTCTTAATGGGGAATAGCATAGCTAGACGTTAAAAGGGCTGGCTGCTATGTTGGAGAATAAACTAGAGATGGTGATTATAACAGCCGCATGTCTGAGCCAAATCGATCAGTCCCCGGTTTACTCCCTATGCTAACTGAGACGCCTCACGCCCTAATAAGTGTAACATTAGCACAATTTGGCTTGGATTCGACTGGATCCACAAACCAACACTTGTATTAGCCTTTCCAGACGTGTTACGGTCTTGATAATTGGACTTTAATACGATTATAGACTCATGTTCGGCATCTTGTTGTTCGTCCGTTTCCGTCATCATCACACTTAGCCTATTAGCACTAAGCTAGCCGCATATAAAAGGCATAATTTTACTCAATGGAGTTGTTTTAAAAAGGTTACTCGGCAATATTTGATCTAGAACGTCTGGGAAATTAATTAGCATATCGATTGTAAGTACCAGAGGTGTTTTTGTATGCGTATTTACCGTTTTTGTTACAGATGTCCTCGCTTTCTTTATCTTTCCTGTACGACCCCAAGGCCCCGCCCCGCAGACAGTGCCACGCCGCTAAGACACGCCCATTCAAGATCGTTTCTACCAATCAAGAGGCAGAGAGGTCCAAAAGCAGAAGAACAGCAACATATCTTTCGACTTTTTAGGTCTTCTTTAATGTTATTTACGTTAACTAATAATAAAAATATGATATATTCCGTAAACAGTGTAATTTGAGTATACTACTGATGAGGTTAAATTGCCTTTCCTCTTGTAACTGTTTTCCCATTTTATTTGTTTTATTCGTTAATTTACTTTATTCATTTATTTTAAATTATATTGATTTCTTACGAACACAGAAAATAGAAATAAAGCTATAGACGAATACATCACAAAATAAATAACAGTTGGAAAGTAACTAAAATGCCTACTTGTGATCATTCATCTTCCTGACTAATCCACATCCTGGTTTCTTATGTTTTCTGAGTTTATATACATACAACTGCAGCACAAAACACCTACTTTCAGGTGTTATGTACATCATATAAATACTTTGGCTCTCTCTAACACTTCACCTTACACACTGTTCTTAATGCATCTATAAAATAATAATCATTACATTAAACAACATACATTAACACTCAACTTTATTATTACACCCATATGTTTGCAAACAAACTGTTAATTCTACAGTATCATTCCTTTTCAAGTATTAGATATACCAACTGACCACAATTTGAAAATATCACATACTACTGTATTATAACTTTTTTTTTATTATAATGTAGTTGAGGAGAGTCAAATGTACAATCAACACAAATTAACAGGATAATAATTGACAAATGTTGTCTAGTCCTCTCCAGAGGATGGGAGAACAATCGTGCTTGGATCGTAATAGTTTTCAGTCATGAGGGGAAGACCTTCAGCTTCCCGCTGTTTGATCAACCTTTCAGCTTCCCGGCGAGCCCACTGCCTCATACTGGAGCATAAAAACAGAAGACAGATCATGTATATTATGATTAAAAGAAATGGCAAACCATTATTGCTTCAGAACAAATAAAACAATGGGAAAAAAAATACACACTTGGAGGTGAACCCAATTATCAACCAATTAACAGAGCCTTTGCAATTCGGGGGCCTGTTTTTAAAGAAACAGTCAGAGCCCCCATCGATTCCTTCAAAATGGCTGATTCATTCAGGAACAAAGCAGAAGTGACCGAGTGAGTCATTTAGTCATTCATTAAATGTATTTGTTAAAAAACGCAGATTCATTCAGTAATGAAACTGAAACTCTGTTGCTCAGAGACAAACAATGACTCTACTTTTGGAATTATTTACATTGGTAAAATAAAGGCATTAGAAGCATTTTTATTAATTTTAGTGGCATTTTTGCCCCAAGCCCAGTAGCACCTCAATGCAGTACATGAGATCCACGGGGAAGAGTCGGATCAAGATCCAAGGGGTGGAGATGGGTAGGATTAGGGGTGCGTTTAGGGATCAGGGGGCGGAGATGGGTAGGTTTAGGTATATGTAAGGTGGGAGGAGTTGGATCTGGATCCGACTCCTCCCCGTGGATTTCATGTTCTGCAGTGAGGACCATCTCCCCAAGCTCCTGTTAAAGGATTAGTTCACTTTTAAAAAACTTTTGCTGATAATTTACTCACCTCCATGTCATCCAAGATGCCCATGTCTTTCTTTCTTCAGTCGAAAAGAAATTAATGTTTTTGATGAAAACATTCCAGGATTTTTCTCCTTATAATGGACTTCAATAGGGACCAAACGGTTCAAGGTCCAAATGACAGTTTCAGTGCAGCTTCAAAGGGCTTTAAACGACACCAGACGATGAATAAGGGTCTAATCTAGCGAAACAATCGGTTATTTCAAAAAGAAATAAAAAAGTTTAAGTTTTATTAGCACAAATGCTCACCTTGCTCTGTTCTGTGATGCGCGTTCGTGACTCTCCTGTTCGAACTCGTTCATCAAAATGAACGAATCTTTTTTCGAGTCATTTAGTTCATTTCGTTCGTTGAATGAACGAAATGACCGGAAAAAAAAAAGACTCGTTCAAAATGAACTAATCTTTTTTCGAGTCATTTCATTCTTTTTGAAATAACCGATCGTTTCGCTAGATAAGACCATTATTCATCGTCTGGTGTCGTTTAAAGCCATTTGAAGCTGCACTGAAACTGTCATTTGGACCTTGAACCGTTTAGTCCCCATTGAAGTCCATTATATGGAGAAAAATCCTGGAATGTTTTCATCAAAAACATTAATTTCTTTTCGACTGAAGAAAGAAAGACATGGACATCTTGGATGACATGGGGGTGAGTAAATTATCAGCAAAAGTTTTTTTAAAAGTGAACTAATCCTTTAATTTTCGCCTCTGGTGTGGTGTGTGTGCGCTGCGTGATGGCAGGGGATGGGGCTCTTTTTCCGACAGCAAGCTTCTTCTGCGAGGCCTGTTTCAAGTGAAACGAGGGAAACAAAGCAAAGGCCGCTACTGCCAATTGAGGTATGTCAAGATAGAAATAGAGTAAAATTGCAATGACATATAAGGAGCAAACTAAATACTGTTTTGGGTGGGGACTTCATCTTATGTCTAGTTGTTTGAAATCTTTTAAACTAATACAACACAAAGTCATCAAGAATATTATCACGCTCCTCTTCAAACAGATTTGATAGTCTATGCTGATAGTTTCTGGCTCCAACTTTTTTTACTAAACAGCTATAATAGAGATGCACTGTATGTGTTATGGATCCTGATTAGTCAATTACTTGATTCTGTGCAAAATTTAGTCAGGTTATTCATGCACTTACCCGTGATCTGGTAAATAGTGGACGAAAGTGCCTCCGATTACAATGGCCACAGAAATGCCAAAGAAAAAGGCCAACCTCATGTTCCATTCATCCACAAATGGGTCGGTATGATGGAAGCCATGGAAATCTGGATTCTGAAAAGACAGATAAACATTTACAATTTATGAACCTGCATTATGCAGACCTGCAAACTCCTCAGAGTAAAAAAGGTGACAGTGTTACGCGCGGGGGGGGGGGGGGGGGGGGGGGGGGGTTTTAAACGGTTGCTAGGGTGTGGTTACACAGTTACATGTTGTTCTGGATGAACACTATACTGTATATAATATATAATTATCATAGGATTGGCAAAGGAGAAAAAGGGCAGTAAAATATAAATGAACCATGATGAGCAATACATTTGTTACTGTATTTATTATTCTTTGTTAATGAAAATACAGCTGTTCGTTGTTTGTTCATATTACTTCACAGTGCATTAGGCTAACTAATGTTAACAAATATAACTTTTAATTGTAATAATTAAGGCTACTAGTAAATAGTGAAATTAACATTACCAAAGATTAATAAATGCTATTTATTTATAGAGATTAAGAAGTGCAGTTTATGAATAGTTAATATTAACTAGTTTGGTGTTATCGATTTGTTATACACCGATTCAGATCTCTTTTGAAGAGACAGATGTTGGACAGATCAGTTATTTTAACCATTCATAAAAGTGAATCGGTTCAAATGAGTCATTAGTTCGCGAATCGGACGTGCCATTAGCTGACACACACACAGACACGGCACGCGTTGTGTGATTATCCCAGCAGATAAGGACATCGCAAGAAATCTCTGAAAATGCTCCACGTGAAACTTTGATCTTTTACTATCGTGTCAATTCTCAATAGATTTTGATTAATATGCGCGATGGAGGGAGAGCAAGGCAGTTTGAATACAGTGAGAGAGTGCGCGCGCGACCGGCTCTCTCTCTCTCTCTCGTTCGTTCTTTCAGCGCCCTGTCACGAGCGCAGCATAACAAAGCGGTAGCTAACGTTATTTGAATCAAGCAAACAACTAGCTGTTGTTTTTGCTCCAAAAAAGCTTGATTTACCTCGAATTTCACATAAGATTCCTTCACGTTATGAGTTTCCATCAGACTCGCGTGGTAGCCACTAACCAGGGGTCTCATCCACTGGCGATTCTGACGCAAGTGCTAAGATTCCGATTGGCCAAGAGAAAAAGTACTAAGATTCCGATAGGCCCAGAGAAATGTCAATTATAAGAATTATGCAATAATAATTCGCAATTCTAGGGCAGCCTATAACCCCCCCCCCCCCCACCCCCGAAAAAAAACTCTCCGGTTCTACGCGATTCACGTGAATGACCCATTTGACCAAGAAAACGGCGATTATCGCCGAAAAGCGACAAGTTTGCAGGTCTGATTATGGACTTAAACATACTGTTTAACAACATAAATCTTATATAATAAAATTAGGATTTGCAATATGACATTGCAATCACTGCAGGAAGACTATGACAGCTTAACATAATAGAAAAGGATAGGACAGAATAGAATAAATGATTGCAAAAAAACAAAAACAAAACTGGAAACCTTTGCAGATACAGGTTTAAACATAATACAAAGCATAGAGAGACACAATAGAGAAACTGGACTTGAGATCATGCAGTGCACAGTGTAAACATGAACAGGTATGTCAAACTTCAGACAGTTTGACCTAAGAATTCTAACATTATTCATTAACCCAAGATTAATTAGTTCCCAAGCATCATACACATGTGTTTGTGTTCGTCTTACCTCGTCAAACGGGCTGACCTCTGCGTGTCCATGACTGTCCTGAGCCGCGGGAGATAAGGACTGCAGATCAGATGTAACCGCCGCGCCGGACGCGCTGGACTTCGGCGTCTGTGACACACAGCGGCTCCCGAGCGCCGAGCTCAAACGAACCCGGGACAGGGTGGGCCAGATTCGGCTGAGGCGTGAAGCCATTTCCACCGCTTTCTCTGTCTCTTAGAAGCTCTTTCGAGACAGCTTCTGTACTAGGTTATTTATTCCGGGTTAAAATGTAGTTCTATCGGCTTGCTGGGGATCTTACCGCCATCTATTGTCCCGGGTGTATCATAACACAACTATTTCTGAACAGCAGGTGTCTCTGTTTCACCAATCTAAACTGGTTCTGATACTATCGGTAAAATCAGCTTTGAAAAATAACATCTGATTGATTGGCTATTCTAGAAATATCTCCACTTCATGCATTATAAAATGTCTGTGCAGTATTTATTTTTCATTTATACGTGCTATATTCAGCTCACTGTTTATATCTGATTTGACATTTACATCATATTATCTGTACTGACCCATAACTCTCTACACATAAAGCCTACATATTATGAGCTATCAGTAATTCTTTGTTTTTTAGATTAATGTTCTTTGAGAACCAGAGGTTTATGTTACAAATCCAAATTTTCTGTGTGTGTGTGTAAGCACACTTGGCCAATACCTGGGGAATAGCTAAAACACTTTTTTTCTAGCTATATCTATGCATAAGGAACACGTGTCCCATGCAGTTGTCTTCATGGTTTTGTTATCTGACTGCAGAAGCAGGAAGTTCTCAAAACCACAGACGCTTCAGCTCTTCAACTTGTTCCTCCCTCACAAGAAATCCCATTTACATGCATGAACATTTGCAATTTTTTTTGTCTCAGTTAAAATGAACACATTCTTATGCTAATAATTATACCACCAGTTCCTTAATCCTTAATTCCTTTAATTCACCACAATAAAACATCTTGAAAAATGCATAATATTTATTCAGTGTACATCTTAGTCTACATAAAGCTTTGAGTCAATCAGATAATTAACAACTACAGTACAATACTTTTAAAACATGTGACAAAGTGTACAAAAACATTACTGTTTAACAAGCTATTAACAAATAATGACAATAATAAAAAGCATGGCGTTTTTTAACGGCATGAGCTCTTGGCACCTTTCACTCAAATCAGTCTTAACAAGCCTCAGAAGAAAAATAAAAAATATCTTTCTCAATGTTAAGGTATGTCCATATCTCCATTTGTAGACAAACGCTTGTCAGATTCAAACCCTCCTCTGCTTTCCATGTTTTCTTTGCTTTCCTCATCCTGGTCATCCGGTCTCTGCTTCAGACGTAGTCCTGGATCCTTCTGTGAAGGGATGCGAAAGCTGGAAAAAGACCCACCTACTGAGGACCTTTTTTCTACATGAAAACAAGGCAAGAAAATACAGGGAAGTTAGAGGGAGTTTATTGATTGTGAAATCAGCATACATGCTTAAAATTAAGCAAGGGGGATTTTTTTGTTATCTCTGAAACCGCAGTGATGTAAACCTAGACTGCATGCCACTCAGTCTTTGCATTAACCTCCTACTCAACATTTGCTGAAAAGCCAAGATTGAAGATTCATCTAAAATGATTTATAGCATCAGTCAAATTCAAATAATAGAGAGTTCAAGTTGATGAGGTTATAGTCTTGTTAAAGGTAAACAGTGGAGTTGGACTGTGTTTTGTGTCTTGAAAAATGGGTAAATTAGTTAATATACATACCTCCTGGTCCAATAGGATGCATTAATCGGTTCATCTGAACGTTCCAATGTTTAACATTAGTGCTGGCCTGACGAAGCTTCCTTTGAGCAGCCTGCCAGGATACAAAGATACAGATCGTTCCATCGATTAGTAGACCAATCAAACAATCGACCAATCAATCAATCTATCAGCTAGTTTGGTTGATTTGACGATTTCCACAACATTCACAATTACATAAACAGCTAATATCAGCATTAGCACATCAATTGACTGATAATGTAACACTTTACAAAAAGGTTTCATTTGTTAACATTAGTTAACTACATGCGTTAACAATGAAAAATACTTCTAAACTCAATTCATGTTAATTGCAACGCACTAATACATCAATAACATCAAATGTTGTAACTATAAATTAATATTTAATTGTCCTGAGCAAACATGAACAAACATTTTCACTTTAATTTATCTAAGTACTGTAATAAATGTACTTCTTATTGTTAGTTAATGCATTAAATCATGTTAACTAATTAGAATTTATTAAAAGTGTTACCTTAGTAATATTACTAATGCAAACACTACCATTAAAAAGTTTGGGTCAGTAAGATTTAATTTTTTTTGTTGTAAGAAATTAATACTTTATTCAGCAAGGACACATTCAATTTATCAATAGTGACCATAAATATATATATATATATAATGTTACAAAAGATTTCTATAGCAAATAAATGCTTTTTTTATATTCATATTTTTATATATTTATTTTCACTTTATATTGAAAAATCTAACACATTTCAACAAAAATATTGCGCAGCACACCTGTTTTCAACATTGATAATAATAAGAAATGTTTCTTGAGCAGCAAATCAGCATATTAGAATGATTTCTGAAGGATCATGTGACACTGAAGACTGGAGTAATGATGCTGAAAATTCACACAAAAATAAATTACATTTTAAAATATATTCAAATAGAAAACAGTTATTTGAAATCGTAATAATATTTTAAAATATTTATGTTTTGATTAACATAAAAAAAAATTACAGGACCACAAAATTTTTAATGGTGCTTTAGGTAATTCACAAACAAATCACTGTAGAGAAACTCACCACTACATCCTGGTCCACTCGGTAGCGATTGGCCCTGACCTCCTCCAGCTGCTTCTGCGCATCATCCAGAGATCGAGACTTGCTTTCCATTTCCTCTCTGAGCTCTTGTTTCTCCCCTGGGCTCGCTGGATATACTCCTCCTGCTCCTCACGGAGGGACATGAGGGCCTTCATCTTCTCCTCTTCCTCAGCCAGTAGCCTGTAGCAATGAGGCAGCGAACGATCAAACACAACACAAGCTAAAAGAGACCTCTTTCAGCATAATGAATTGAGTGAAATTCTAAATTGAAAAATTAATACAAATTTCTATGATCCATGTTCTCCAGCATGATTTGAGAATGATCCAGAGAGCATTCTGCGCTTCACTGAAGAAGAACATCTGATCCTTTGTACAAAGGAGACGCATGATCAGTGTCACAAATTTGCTTTTTCATTTCATTTGTGACCTAGAAATACTGCAGAATCTTAAATAATTCTCATTCATTTGACTCTTTCCAGAATCCTAAAAGTTTAATTCCAGGTTTTGTATCCCAAATATTCAATGTGGTCTCAGTTTTGTGCACTCAACTGTGTATTGCTATTCAAACTGTGTCAGACGTCATGCATATAAATGCAACAAATATTTTGTTTACACTGGCTTTTTGCATGCATGTATTGTATAGTGAATAGGTTTGAAACAGAAGTAGTGTCTCATTGTCTTTACTGAATTTAAAACAGGATTTAGTTTTTCCTCTCAGAGAATATACATATATCCATTTCTCTGAACAAAAATGTTCATGTTAATTGAGTCTCTTCTGTCCATTACTTCCTCTGGTAACTTCCTCTTGATTAATTCCTTCATAACCTCATGCAATGTAAGCTTTTATACTATTATATTTCCTCCCGAAGAGTACTGATGAGTTTCAGCACAATCGACACAACCCAGCACACTTAACAGAAAAAAGGCAACTAGGGCACCACATAGTCTGCAGATGTGCCATTCAAAAGCCTATAATATTATTATAACCTTAGGTTGTTTGTGTGTGAAACTGAGCATGGGTGTGCTGCTCAACAGTGTTTGCGTGCTGCTGCTCACCGAGCCTGTGCGTAGCGGAAGGCTTCTTCGTCCTGCCTGGCTTTGATTTCCTGTTGTAAAGCCTCCTCTAGCCGCTGCTGCATGGCCTCCAGTTCTTTGATTCGTGTTCTCTGTCTCTCAGCCTCGGCCTCCTTCAGTGCCATCTCTGCCTGCATGCTCGCCCGCGCCTGCACACACACAAACAGAGATAGACCTCACACCGTCTTATCTTTACACATCTATCTATCAGAAATTAATTTAGAATGCTTTAAAAATTACAATTTAGTTCCTGAACTGAAAACTAATCGAGGTAACAAACATGATTCAGAATTTAAATCTGAAGTAGTAGAAATAGAATGAACAAATTCATAACTGTAATTTTTACCCTTTTTCAGTTTGTCAGGACAAATCTTTATTGATGACTTGACAAAAGCCTTGTTTGATAGTTTTGAAAAAAGTTTTGAAAATTGTAATCTTTATATGGCTTACCAAAAGAGAAGAGACATAGATAGACCGATAGATAAAATTACAGATAGAATGATGGATTCAACAATAGATAGACAGAAGATAGAACGATAACAGAAGACGACAGAGAACAGACACTGAGAAGATAGACACAGACAACACCAGACAGACAGACAGACAGACAGACAGACAACAGTAGAACGACAATAGACAGACAGACAACGAAACGGTAGCAACAGACAGACAGACAGACTAGAACGACATATAGACAGACAGACAGACAAACGAATACTAGACAAACAGACAGAGATAACGTCAGACAATATGCAGCAGACAGAAGCAGATACGGTCAGACAGACAGACAGACAGAAGAACACATAAGACAACAGATAGATAGTCAGACAGATAGACAGTCTGATAGAACAGATAGACAGACAGAAGACAGCAGACAGATAGAAAAGTCAGACAGATAGGAGTCTGAAGACGGCAGAGATAGAAACGACATACTCAGACAGACAGACAGACAGACAAACAGACAGATGATACGGTCAGACAGACAGATAGAACGACAGACGATACGGTCAGACAGACAGAGATAGCAGACAGACAGACAACAGACAGATGATACGGTCAGACAGACAGACAGACAGACAGACAGACTGATGGAATGACAGACAGACAGACAGAACGACAGACAGACAGAAAGACACGTCAGACAGATAGAATCAACGACAGACAGACTACGATACGGTCAGAAGACAGACAGACAGACCGACCGATACGGTCAGACAGACAGACAGACAGACTGACTGATAGAACGAGACAGACAGACAGACAGACAGACAGATAGAACGACACTGTCAGACAGATAGACAGACTGATGGAATGACAGATAGACAGACTGATAGAACGACAGTCAGACAGTCAGAACGACAGACAGATCCTCACCTCTTCAGCCTCTTTGAGCTGGATCTCCAGGGCCTGCTGGAGCTGTTCGTGCTGCTGTCGTCTGCGGAGTTCGTCCTGCTCCAGCAGTGCCTGTGCCTGTCTCTGCGCCTCCTTCAGCAGCTCCAGCTCCGCCATCTTCCTCTCGCGCTCCTCCTGCAGGGCCCGCAAGCGCTGCAGCTCCTGCTCCTTCGCCTCCCGCCTCTTCTCCCTCTGCTCTCGCTGATCCCGCCGCTTCAGCTTCAGGTCTTTATGAAGAGACTTTTTACCCTCCACATGCAGCCGGATGGCTGTCTGGATAGCTGGCAGAAAAGAAACATCATAATGCAAAATTTTACAATTTTGTGTTGCTAAAGTGTTCTGGGTGATTGATAGGGTATTTTTTAGCTGACCCAAGTCTAAAAAGCCCACCCCAAGAAACTGCTATTCTTGTAAATGTATGGGTTTTTTCACCTTTTTCCCCCCTCATTCACCAAGTGAAGGTTACCTATGCAAGTTCAATCTCACCTCTCAAGAAAAGGTTTCTCTGTGCAGTTTCAGTTTAGAAAGTCTCTTGAACTATCCTGTGAGTAAAAATGCAACCTTCAAAATGTCACAGGTTTCCACTGACAAAGGGTGTTTCAGCAGAAAACCACAGTGACAGTGACATTGTCACTGTTTACATTTTTTTCAAAAACGCATTTAAAGGTTACACAACAACAAAGGCCAATTGTAAATGTAGTGAAAAGTGCCCTGAATGAACAAGGTGCCCCTTGAAGACAGGGGAAACTAGACAGGGAAATAAACATCTTTAAACTATCCTCAGAATGTACACAGTCACATTTGAGGCCAAACAAACAGAATACCTGACGAATGACCAAAAAGCCAAATCATATCTCATGCAGACCTGTAGTCCACTCCTGCCTCTGTTTGGTGTCAGATGCACTAAGTTCATAGGTCTTGGTGAGCGTCTTCAGACAGAACATGCACCTCTTCCCGTCTCTGTCAGGAAGAACCTTAAAAGCACAGCAGAGAAGCATTACACACGGCTGTGAGCACCACGGAAGGAAACGCTCACTTTGAATTGTGTGTTGCTGGGCTGGTTAAAGAGGGGAAACATAACTTACTGCCCACAATCTCAATGACCAACTAATTATGCTGACAAGTTCCTTTCTAGAGTCTCTTATGTATTCTTAGGAGGTGGCACTGATACTACTCCAATATAGAATAATGCTGTTTTTTTTATTTCTAATAACAAACACATGCTAACAACATACACCCGTATCCTACCTCTACACAGCAGTTTCCGTCTAGCTGAATGTTGCCCTTGCGATCTTTGCGGTCCTCACTGGAGAAGTAAATTAAAGTGCTGGGTTTCAGGGTGAACCAACGCTCGGTCCAGTTTCTCCTCAACTGACCTTTTTTCCACAGATATCCCTGGTGTCAGGAAGCACAGCACGTTTATGAATCTCAATATCTCATCTCACACACCTATATGTCACATTAGCACACACACACGTGCACACACGCACGTGCACACACACATTAGTGCACACACACACATTAGTGCGCACTCACACAAAATAAATATATGTGATCGTGAATATATCTGATTATATAGATACAAATCTGAATATATATTTATCAGCCTGAATGTATAGTTACAAATTTGAATATATAAATAGAAATCTGAATATATTTATGTAAATCCTGAATATATAGTTATAAGTCAGAATATACATTTATAAATCTGAATATATGTAGTTATAACTCTGTATATATAAATGTAAATCTGAATATACACAGTTATAAGTCATAATATATATTTATAATTCCTAAATATGTAAATGCATATACAGTTTAGGGCCTGAATTTTAGCACAGGTTTCCCATAAGTTCCATGATTATAATGTGCTAAATTCTTTTAAAACAATTTTTCACTATAGCTGTGTGTAAAGTGCATTCTTTCTCACATATTTGAGTGCAAATCAAGAAAAGTGATTTTGTTATCCTAGGTATTATTAACTGCCCAGAATTTTGTGACTGTAATGAACATGAACGTATGGACGCTTGTTTCCGCCACAGAATAAAAAAATAAAAAAAAGATAATTGTTACTTTTTAACTCACAATTCTGACTTTTTTATCTCACAATTTGGACTTCATAACTCACAATTTGGACTTCATAGTTCACAATTGCCAGTTTATATCTCACAAATGTTGAGAAACAGAATCAGAATTGTGAGATGAAGTCACAATAACAGTTTATAATACCTAGAATATAAAAATCAACTGCGGTTGGTAGATCCTTTTTCTTAATTAGCACCCAAATACATTTACATTCAGTTCATTACACATGAACACTGAACTCCAAGAGAGAGGGAAGATGCGGTTGCACAGTCACTTGTGTTGTTTGTGAAATTCAGTCTGACAGCAGGATTTAAAATGACTGATTCGCTCTGTTCATCTGGATGAATTACCGGTAGTTTACTCATTCAACCGGCATGCTAATAATTGTTTGGAGGAATTTAGCACATTACAAGCATGGAACTTGTAGGAATGAAAAAGGATCTATATATTCAGATTTACATTTATATATTCATGATGTATATATAATTACCCACACACACACAATTTTTTATGACAGTAATACTTAATACAAGGATGCATTTGACTGATAAGTACAAAGTACAGTAAAGACTCACAAGGTTACCAAAAAATATATTACAAATAAATGCTGTTCTTTTTAACTTTCTATTCATAAACAGACTTCTTTTATACACACGTTGGGTTTTCACGTTTTATGGGGAGCAAAGTCACAAACAAACAGAATTGATTACTAAATAAGGCTAATATAAAAACATAATGCTAATACCTCTTTCAGCACATCACCCACTATTTCCCGGTACACCTCCTCTATTGCCATGCTGATGGTTTCCTTGACAATGCCCCTCGTCAGTTTCCCAGAATTCATCATTTCCAGAAAGGCCCATACAGAGAAGCCATTCTGCTGAACAGAATCCTGGGAAATGAAGTCCTCGAGTTCAACAAGGTTCAGCTCAACACTCATGGCCATGCATATCTTCTTGAGTAAATATTCAACCTGTGAAAATAACCCAATAATATTTTCAGGTGTTATTCTGTGAAGATAAGAGCAGCTATCTGATGCTGCAATTTACAAACCAACCTAAAAATACCACATTCAAACAGGCAAACACTTGTAGCACCAAGATATGTCTTTACTCCATTCTCTCTTACTTCTCTTCTTTGAAACTGTCACAAGTTACATTATGATTTTACCAACAGTTGCAAAACGGGGCACAGGAAATCAAACAAGCTGCAAGACAAGAAACAGCACAAGGGCGGTGGGAAAACGCACACATTCAGCACAAACACATAAAAGAGAGAGAAAAAATTCACCATGTAAATAGGCTACAGCAGTTCTGACATCTTCCCACTGACACCAACATAACCCTTGTTTCCTGACAAAAGCTATTTAAAGCATATATGCATGTATTGGCAGTGTTGTGCAATTCACAATGAAAAGCAAGCAAAATAAAGATGAACTTGACAGACTACAAGCAGATTTGACAGTATGATTATCAGAAACTGAAAAACCTGCTGGGGTTATGACGATTACCAGTTTCGGTTGAAGTGGAAAAGATGCATATAGTAAATGGTGGTCCTGTGGTTAGCAGCAGGTTTACAGGCGTTTGATGTGATTTAAACTCAAGTTCTAAGAAAGTTCTCAAGAGTCAAGAGACAGACAACAGTACAAAACATATTCTAATTTTAATAGGAGAAATATAGTAGCCCTAAAAGTATTTTTAGGTGTATTTGTAAGTAACACTTGCATGTGTTTGCATTAGATGTTAAATGTTAAACTAAGTGGAATCTGAAATCTTTTCTCAGAACTAGGTTCACATTTCTAAGACATCTTTGCACTGTTAAAGGGGTGATATAATGCCCTTTTTAAGAAGATGTAAAATAAGTATCTGATGTCCCCAGAGTGTGTATGTGAAGTTTTCTCTCAAAATACCCTACAGATATTTTTATATAGCATGTTAAAACTGTCACTTTTTTTAGGGTGAGCAAAAAACGCACTGTCTTTGTGTCTGTCCCTTTAAATGCAAATGAGCTGCTGCTCTGAGTCAGACAAAGATGGAGAGACTCAAGAAGTTAGTTGACGAATTTATGTAGCTAATGTGTACCGGTACTAATCTGCTAGTCATTGATTTGCATATTGTGTCATGATAATCTATAAATCGCGTTCCTGGGGGCGGGTTTTAGGTTTGTGATGTCACTAACCGGGAGGAATGCCGTGTAGTCGCTACCAGCCGTTTGTTGTAGTCCTTAAAAAACAATTTCTTTAAAAGAAAATATCTCCCTTTGCTTTGAACTTTGAGCGTCGTAACTTTGCAGATATTGCTTATGCTCAAACAGCAACATTACACACTACTTAAAGTTAAAAAAGTAAAATCATAATCAACCACCCCTTTAACCAATTGGTCCATAATATGAAGTCTTTCTTAGTTAATGTGTTGAACTTCACCTGTGGTTAGTCTATTAACAAGATCCATTAACGTCAAACAACCAGAAAGTGTTGAAAATATTTGTCTTAATTTTGAACAATATATCTGTTGTTTTATCATTTGAAACGTAGCAAACTTCCTTATCTTTAAGACCAATGTCACTTGGTTCGATATTTTACCAAATGCAATTAATACATTTTTGAAAAAGAAGTTGCGATAGTCTTTTCTTCTCTATTGTGACGTATATCCAAGTGAAATGGCTTCTCAAACAAGAAAAAATGGAGCACGGAACTTGGTTTTGTGCATCGGGAGTGGATTGGATCATTGGATGGCTGTGGTTTGCTATTGGTCGATCTCATGTGAGTGACAGGTTGTCCCGCCCTCAAACCAGTAAACACATCATCAGAGAAGAGAAAAGATGTCACTGTTGAGCAAATTATGTGCACGGACACATCATTTATAGTAAAAAGACAAAAACGGTCCATTTTGATTTCAGATTCATATAAGTGTGCCAATTACTATTTGGTCCCACTATTTAACAGCCTTCCAGGTAAAGAAACATCTAGTACTGCATAGAAAAACTGTGTACTGACAGGATTATTTAAGGCTTCTGAAAAATGATCTAAATGACAAATAAGATCTTTATTTTACAGCACTTAATGCATCTCAGTACCTAAACTAAACCTGAATCTCACCTCATCAGGGATTATGACCAGTGGATATCTGTCCTCAGAGAGAAATATGAACAGACACCAGAGCCGGAAGGCATCTTTTCCAGGTAAAATGCTCTTTCCCTCAGGTCTATAGTTCTTCTTGGCAGTCAGAGTCCAGCAGAGCTCATCCACATTTTCTTTGATAAATGTGCCTTCCACCACCTTACAGAGAGACAAACTCTCAAGTCAGAAAATATAGCATCAAGAAATGCAAGAATGTTAATGAGAAATCATTGATGTCAGGCTGAGTTTATGATGAATGCCATATCGGCCATCACAACATATACAAAAAACAAACAAAAAAGTTGAAAATGCACTGATTCTGAGTGCTGGAGAAACATGTATACCTTCATAGACATGCACAAACATATGGTCTGACATAAAAAGCATGCGTCTCAATTTCAAAATGGCTACTACAGTGTATGAGAATGTATAGCAAGTGCTGTGTACCTTGTCCAGGATGTATTTATTGAGGTAGGGCATGTATCCCTGACTGGACACGGGACCGTCGTCATCGTCTCTGAAGTGTTCCTCGAGAGCCGCCGGATCGTGCGGGATCCCCAGAACTGTGTAAAGATTATGAGACAAGACCTGCAGAGCAACAGCACACATCTTAACATTCACCAAAAAACATTACAGGGGATTTCACTGATGCTTTTAGATGCATTCAGCCTTTCACAATTTTTAAATGCTAAATTCGTAATTTCAAGATTAGAAAAGAATCCAAAAAATCTTGAAATGATTGAAATTTTAGCATTCTCTGCTTTCAGAGGATTGACTGAATTCATGATACTGGGATCATAACAAGTCATTTATTTACTCATTAATGCTTTTAACAGGCAAGATTTTGACTAATTATTCGCTGTTAGATTCCAAAGCATCACTAAAGCCTTTCCGGCAACAGCAGGGCTACATTGCATTACTTCTCTAACTTTGCTAAGGAACTTCTCTAAATGTTTCTTTGAAAATGACTGAGCTGTCAGTATGGACTAGAGATGAGTAGATCAAACAGAGTCTGATCTCACAGCACACATCCGGTGGCCACCGTTTTCAAAGCTGAAGATTCAAAGTTGATCAGTTTGAGCCCATTTACCACTTCAGACCCACAATGCCCCATGGTCAGAGATGCCCAATTACAGCTGGTCATCTTGAGATATGGACTGGACTACACTTAAGCAACAATCCATACATCTATGCAAAGCCAGCGTCTGTACAAACATAAGGTTTACTGCAGTATAATTAGCTTGATAAAAAAAACACAATTTTGCAAAACTAAACAAGAAAGCACAAGTGAATCTCAGAAACCTCAAGCCCTATGAGATCAGGCATAATTTGCTTTTTAAAATGCATGAGAAAAAGAAAATACATCATTTTGCATTTCCATAAAAATAATATTTAAATCTATGAATGTACAGATCTAAGGTAGGGTCCTTTTATAAATGAAATTTGAAACTGCATTTAAAAATGAAATCCTGTGACCAGATATTCAGCAAGTTCACCATGTGGCATATGATATTTGCTCACACAGGAAACACATCGCAAGCAGTTAAAGCAAGTGTATGGCATTTTTAAAGCATAACACAGGAAGGAAAAAAATACTTAATGTAATTCATTGATCCTCTTTCTCTCTCTCGGATCAAGGAATACATTTTTAAGAGCTTGAGGTCAGAGCGCTGCATGGAACCCCATTTTTTCAGCATCCTAAAGTTTCATCATAGTGCATTAATGAATTTGCAGCTCACCTTTAGTTGTGACTTGGACACCTTTCCACTCTTCTCCACATCTAGAGCGGTGAAAGCGTACCAAATGGACTTGAGCAGTTCTGAGCGCAAGTCCATGACTGTACCAATTTTACTCTCCGTTTTTCCTTTTTTCACTGCCTTCTCTTTTTTTTTCACTCTGTCGTTCAAGGCCACCCACACCCACCGCAGAAGTGTGCATCCTCCGACTGGCAAATGACACCCCCTGCTGGGCCAAAACTCAATCAAAAAGGAATAAAGTTCAGAAAATGTTTTGATTCGAACAGAATAGAAGTCATCACAAAAAAAAATGTAGAAAATAAAAGTACTTTCTCAATCATAAATCACACTTGCTTTGGGGCAAATTAAGCCAAACTCACTTTAGATCCTGTAGCTAACAAAGAGCCAAATCCTCTTTCTAAGTAAATCTACAGTTCATCTCAGGGTCTATTTATAAGCTCTGAAAGAAGAAGCACTCATTTGGCCCCATGGGTGCCAAGTAACTCCTGAAAATCGTTGTCAAAAAACAAACAAAAAAAAGGAACAAAAAAAAAAGAGAATCCAAAAATAAATTTCACTCTTGAAAAGCGAAGCGGTTCTGACCTTGATTAAACCCAAAGCTGCAATCTCGCAACTTTTGAGCTCTACAAACCCTCAATCTGAAACTTTTTTAAATATTATTCATAATAATATATATACACATAAAAACACTTTCTGGGTGAAAATAATGAACCCAGTCAAGATATTTCACCCCAAAAATCAACAGAAAAACATAAAATAAAACTTGCTGAGAACTATCTAGCTTTGTGACATTTTCAAGTTAAGCACATTCACCCACAACTCCTTAAAAAAAAAAATTAATTCCTGCATCATTAAATGTATGCATCATGCTAGTATTTGTTGAACCATATTTATATTGTTTATTTTTAAAAGAATCTAAATTATTTTAATCATATACATTGTAAAATAGTGTAGCCATCATTTTAATGTCTTTGTTAAATAGCTTACATGTACTTACTATAGTAAATCACAGTAAATTATGCATATTACAAGCTACTAACCCCTAACCCTAATTATAGAGTAAGTTTATGTTGTTAATATTACTCCGTTCTTATCTGTATAACAATTGAACAATGGTAACAAATAAAGTGCAAGCAAAATTATGAATTTGATGGGGGTGTGCTTAAAAATCAGGAAAATAATGTCACAATGAAGTGAAATATGACCCAGACACTGTTCAACTTTGGGTGATATTTCACAAATCTTCTCCCTGTCAAAACAACTTATATGTACATTAAAAAAACTGGTTTTCCCACAATAGTATTCATAGATATAGATTACTATTACAAAACAACAACATAAGATTGGATAATGTGACATTCTATACCAAATGTACAGTTTACTGATGCAAAGGTGAGAATCCAGCAAGAATCATAACCCGTTCTTTAAGAACTGCACAACTAGGTTGTTTATTTCGTGATAACTGATACAGGATAAATGTTATACATTCTTTTTTTTTTTCAAAACACTGATATTTTGTCATTTTTCTGTTTTAATATGTAAAAATTACACCAAACAAAAGCAAGGATTTGGCGAGATTGATATGATACATGATCTGAACGTGTAACAAAATCGACTATAAATCATGAGCAGCGATTGACGGGCAACACTGGCAATCCTCTGTTCAGTTATAAGAGACGATGATAACAAAGAACACAAAACAGAGAACTAAAACGAGGACGTTACGGATAAGATGCCAGTGCGCGCCAGAGAAACATAATTCTTCCAAGTCATAATTCATAGCCGAGAAAATGCACACAGAATAATCTTTCTGCTGTATATATGCAATTGCTCGAGCTCTTAAGTCGACTGTACTGTACAAAAAGACTTACAGATGTTGTAGACATACTTTAAACCTAGTCTCTCAATACTTCAGTATAAACAAAACAAAACTGGTTTCAGGAGCTAAAAACTACAATGGACTTTCTTAAAAAAGGAAAAGAAAAGTTTTTGACATTCACATTTCTGAAACGTCTGGTAACGGCTTTGATCATGATGGACTAGTGTCGAGATGTGATGCTTTTCAATGAGGCATTCCCTCCTTTGAGGAGCTGTCTGTCCTCCTTAAACCCCTCCTGTCTGCTCGGCGTGATTCGGCCGAGCACGTTTAATCTCGGCCGTGAGAATGAGTGAGCGAGAAAGAGACAAAGAGAGAACGAGATCACAAAAATCCATCCCAAGGCTTGAGGTTGTTACGGTGAGGCGGGGGCCTTGCTGTTGTAGTGCACCTGGTACCTGTTGACATGTAAGCCTTTGACCTGCACGGAAACACAGGTGGTCTTGCAGGGGATCATGTCCTCATCTTCTTCTCCCATGAGCCAGTCCTGCACGCTGCGCTCGGCGGCGGGGGACACGTTATCGCTCAACCAGCCCCGGTGCCACTGTTCAAAGCGCTCGTGTTGAGCCCGTGCTACTCTGTGCTGGGACTAGAAGAGAGACGGGACAAAATTAAGAATAAATACACTAGAGCTCAAAAGTTTGGAGTCAGTAACGGTTCATATTTTTAGGTGCTGAAAGACTAGAATGAAAAATGTGTATTGACTATAGAAAAGGTCAGGATTTGTTTTTGTATTTTATTTGATCAACATACTCTCCGGGCCTTCACCAGGGCTCCTCGGCGGTACATGTAGTCTTCGGAGTTCATCACAAACACCATCTTGTGCGTGTTGAGTTTGAAACGGCAGTCCAGGTTCCCGGCTGTCTCCACACCCATCTTCCGATGCCACTCTCTCCGGCAGCGCATGGCTTCCACTTGCTTGAGCTGCCAGCCACGGAAATGCCTCAGATTCCTAAAGGGGAGACACACAGAGGAGCAGAACAAATTTGGTCAATCTACTTTTAACTGGCCAGACCAAATTCAGCATTTATAAAATTTATAGAAACCATTTATATGGTTTGTTACATTGTCTGACATTATAACAAGCAATTGCAAGATATAAAGTCAGAATTGTGAGATTTAAAACTTGCAATTCAGAGAAAAAAAAAATTCAGAGTTGCAAGATAGAAAAATATAAAAAAGTCTGAATTGTGGGATAAAAAGTTGCAATTATGTTTTAAAATTGTTCTACTCTGTGGCGGAAACAAGCCTTCATAGACCTTTTTGATGTTTGAGACCAAACTGAGAATTTATTACAGAAACATTAGTGTCTGATAATTATGAGGAAATTTATGAGAGAAACCAAGTGGTATTGGGCTTGTCTACACCATGATCTGGGTCACCACTCCAAATAAAACAAACAATAATAATAATAATAATAGTAAAATAATTAAATAAAATCATTGCACCTTTAAAATAAGAAATTGACTATTAACCATCTGGCTACAAAAGGGAAAGAACAGGCAGGTTAAACATGTGCATAAATGTTTTTTTTTTACCTGGGTAGAAACACAGGCTTGAAGTAGTAGCCTTCTGCCTGAGAGCACACAGACTCTGTCCCTATATACTGCTCCATGTAATTTGACAGGCTCTGAAACAACACCATAAAACACAGTTAATAATAATGATCTAGAAAACAACACTAGTACAAACCACATTACCCCATTACATTTAAAGCTTCTAAGAAAAAAAACACCACAAACTATTTTCTGTTGTAAAAATAAGGTAGGTACCTGAACATCCAGCGGGTCATCACCCTGGGCCTCCTCCGTGTCCAGCAGCTCAATCGTTAAGGTTACCTGTCCTTTGTTTTGAATGAACATGACCTACAAGAGAAAGAGTCAAGAAATTACAAAACATGCATGACATTATAGATGAATGCAACTGAGGAGGTGAATATACATCTTAAATTAGATATGAATATAAATGTTGGTCATATAAAAGCACAGCAGTAGGTCAAGCACCTTGAAGCAGTTCTCTTCAGCCATGACTCTCTCCGCCTTCCATTGGTAACTGGCCTCCCAAGCGGCACGGACACACTGGGACGAGAGATTCCCACCGGCGGCCCCCCTTTTCCTCTCGGACAGGTACAGCTCAGTGACTTGCAGACACACCTCATCACTGACCAGGTGTTGAAGCTGCCAATCAGAGAGAAGAGCATGTTAACACCCCGACCACAGTAAAGGCTCTTTGGTGTATTTGCGGGAATACAGAGACTCTTATGATTCTATAATAGGGCTAAATAATTAATTAAAATAAAATCGCCCATTTGACCTCCCACAAAAAAAAAAAAAAAAAAAAAAAAAAACTGCACCCATAGACCTTCACAAAAGTGGACAGCATGTCACTTCCAAGTCATACAAATTGTTCTTTCCTTGCATATTAATTTATGTCCCTTTTCTTAATTTCAGCTTTCAATATATGTGTATTACTCTTTTTGGGAACATTTCACAATCTCATTAGTTAATATGCTTTTAGTGCATGTTTAACTAATGTTAACAATGTAACATTATTGTAAGGTGTTAGACTTTTTGTACTTAATATGAACCAGAACCAAGATCATTTATAAAAAGCAAAACCAGCCATTAGGAAAAAGAGTTGTAAATTACAAGAGTAATTTACTTTGGTGCAATATACCTTGACTAACCTTATAATTGAACTTCAAGGGAGAAAACACAAATGCACAGATGATGGCCTCTTTGAAAGTATACAAATTATTACCCTGAAAAACGTGGCTTTGTGCAATCCAACTCTCTGACTCACCTGTCTTACGATGTTCTGAATGAGCTTGTCAACAGTGAAGCCGATGTAAGCGTAGATGGTGAACATCTCTCTCAGGGTGTCCTCGTACTGCGTGGACTCCAGGTTTCCATCCAGTAGACTGCGTACCATGTCTAAGAATGCTGGGTAATATTCCTCTAACTCCACCTCACCTAATTTAACAGACATTACATGTAAAAATTGGGCAAGCGTGTTAATTTGGTTCTAAAACTAGACTTAACTATCGCAAAGTGAATGTGAGTGTTACTTGCTTTCCATACAAAACTTGCTGCCACAATGCACTTAGGTGGAAGTGTAAATGGAAGTGCATTAGAGCTGCACAATATTGAAGAAAAGTGATATATGCGATAACTCATTAAATAATGCAATATACGATATAATGTACAAAACGGATATTGAATAATCAAATGTAAAAATAAAACTATATAAATTAAATAAACACTGATTCTTATTAAAGCTATAAAAGTTATTCATCAGTGAGCGATTTTCTCTTTTGAGAAAGAGAGTCTCTTTTGTTGTTAGATTAAAATTAATAACACAGATGGCAGCAGGTACATTAGGCTGCTGTCACTAAGAGCTAATGCACAGATCCAACATACTGTTACACATGCGTTTTCTTTCTAAACTGTTTACGTTCACTTAAGACATTACCGATTGTTGAAGGGAACACTCACCAAGACGGGCCTTTTGACATAATTTTGTGTGTATTTGGCCATAAAAGCTGCGGAAGATAACTGAATTCTGAAAGGCGTTGTCTGAAAGGTGCGTGGGAGCATTGCTTTGAGTTCTTTTCCGCAGCTTATTACGCTTAACTCTTTTTAACATTATGCATATCACACGTATGTAACAGCGTGTGTAATATTCCCTGCTATCCGTCAACCTAAAATTGACATTTACCTAACTTTTTGTAGTATTAAAATCATTCATTTATCGCAAGCCATTTTGATATGTATGTCGCGATATGTACATTTGCGATATTTTGATATATTGTGCAGCCCTAATGTGCATCATTCAGGAAATCTACTCACTTGGCTGTTTTAGACGCAGCTCCATGGCAAGGTCATTAGCCTTTTCTCTGCGGCCCTCTCCCATGAGCAGCCGTTCCCGATTCTGCTCCGCCCTGTGTTCCAGTAACTGTCTCTCGGCTTGCCTGTAAACCTTCAGCAGCCGTGAGCAGAGGGTCTGGTGCAGCCTCAGGAAGAAGTACCAGTTATTATTGACGAAGAACAGGTTGTAGACTCCATCCAGCTCCTTCTGGTGCTCAGCTTCTGGGTCTCGCAGATCCACCACCTCTCCTTCAGGATTCATGCTGTGGGAGGGCATAGAGGTGTCCATGCTCTGAGGGGAAGTGCATCGTCTTCGCCTGGAATCGCCGTTCAACTGTTGTTGGCCGCCTGACGCTGAGACTCCGCCTCCTGCGGCGGCGCCATCCTCACCCTCTGCCTCCTCGTCCGTGAACTCCTCAGTCTCGCTAAGCTCTCCACGACGGGAAAAAAAGAGGTCAGGAACGAAGTGCTGGATGATGCGCTTGATGTGGTCCTTGTCATCCTTGTGGATGGTGGGCTGCCGCTTGACGTGGTAGATGATGAGGGAGGCGGCGTCCTCCAGGATCTGTTTGTCTTCATGAGTGAAGATCATGTGGGGCTCGCTGGTCAAACCTGTGCCCGAGCCGTCACGACCTTGCTGGCCAACGCCGCCCTCTTCTGTGCTCTGCTCCTGCCGCTGTGGAAAGGAACAAAAGGGCTAGTAACAAGTTGTTATCTGCATGACACGCATGAGACTTTTGTAGCATGTGACCTAATATGAGATTTCAGCCGCTGTACTCTGTTCTTAGCAAACAGGAATGCAGTGTTAAAATATTGAAGATAATATTTAATGTGTTCTTAATCTTGTATTTAAGCAATAAAGACAGATTATGTGATTTTCCTAAATAATATTGGTATGTGGCTCTGCTGCTTATCATTGTCGTTTATCATTGAAGTGTAAAAACATTGACAAATATATTAAAATGATATTTACCAAATAAGTAACCTAAGAAACATTCTCAAAATGAGGGATGCTAATAGGGATAAGTGGGAAAAAATGGAATGTTGAAGATTGGGAAAATGTAATGATTTCTTATTGTTCATGTATTTAAGTTTATTTAGACAATAAAGACTATGTGCAATTCCTAAATTAAATTGGTATGTGGCTCTGCTGCTACATGGAAAAGTACTTTATTTAATACAACCTATCAAAAAGATTAGTCATTTATCATAAAATTTTAAGAACACAAAAGATAATTATTATTAAATGTTTTTTAAATGGCAAATAAAGGTGTCCGGTCTATTGTGTTTTCCTACCTAATAAACATTCTTAAAGTTAGGGATGGTAAGGGATTAGAAGTATAATTTTTTTTTTTTTTTTAAATAAGAATTTAAAGTTTTAAAGAGAATAAAAAAAATGACTTGGTGTAGTAAAGTGGAGTAACTCATGAGATATTATTTATTAAATCAGGTGACTGAAATGTCTGCTGCCTTTTTTACATTGCTTGGTAAGGATGAAAAGAAAAAGGTGATTTTTTTTATTTTACTGAATAATGATGACATGACAACAAACTTTGCAATTGTTTATGCTTTTGACTTCCAAATCAAATATCACTGTGACTAAAATAATAAGCAGAACTTTAACCATCATTGAACAGTTGTCAGTCACCCACAAGTTGAATTCTTTATTAACTTCCATTGAGACTTTAGTCTCTGAAAAGATATATACCTAAATCACCACTACTGCAGTCAAAATAATGTAGTGTGCGAGACTCAAAAAGGTTTCTTCCAGGAACAGATTATAGTTATGGGAAAAAGTTGCAGAAAAAGAAGAGCCGCTAAACTCACCTCATCATAGATGCTCTCTATTTCATTGAGAAGACTCTTGGATCGGAGGGCCTTCATGTCGTTCTGTTTGAAGTTGACACCCTGGTGGTCCAGTGATTTCAGATACGCCTTCTCGTATTGCTCTCTCCAGATTTTGTTGAAACCCTGCTGGGCCTCCCTCCACTCCTCCTCTTTAGCTTTCAACCTACGGCAAGAAAATCATCAACTTTTTCATCAAAATGTTTTTTTTCCTGCTAGACTGAGGAATTATTAAAAATGTATGAACACAAATGACTGCAAAATAGTAGGGGCGGCAGTGCACCTAAAAATCACAATTTTACAATTGTGTACAATTACAATCGTCTACTACGGTTTACATTTTAGATGATCTCTCCCTTTAATTTAGCTGTCAAATGAAACTGTAGAGGTGCTTTAGTTGTTATTAAAGGGTTTGTTCACGCAAAAATTAAAATCAGTTACACACCCTCATGTCATTCCAAAAGACTTTTGTTCATATTCGGAACACAAAAATATATTTTTAATGAAGTCTGATAGACATCTGTTCATCCATTGAAAGTCTATTCACTCGAAACTCTTGATGGTTCAAAATGTTCATAAAGAGATAAAAATAAATCCTTATGAATGGTGTGGTTTGATCCTAGTCTTCTAAATAGACACGATCAGGCATACATGCTTGACGCAGACATGCTGCCCTAACACTCAAAAGATGAATTTCATTGGATCTCGTGGCTCAAGCAAGCATTAAATCTATTCATCATATAAAACGATTGTCTCTCTTCGGAAGACTTAAACCGCTTGATTCGTATAGATTTCTTTTGCAATCTATTATAAAATAATGTTTTAAACCTTCATAGTTTTGAAATCTCTCAGATTTCATTAAAAATATTGTTTGCGTTCCGAAAATGAACAATAGTCTTATGGGTTTGGAACGACATATAGGTGAGTAATCAATGACAATTTTAATTTTTGTGTGTGAACTATCCCTCTAAGGGTTTTTTAAGAGGTCGTTTGAGAGATGCAGGGGAGAAACAAGAAGAGAGAATTAAAAAGGAAAATTAGTTTGTTAACCTTTTAAGTACAACAGGAACTGCAGTGGCTGGACTCCTCTTCAACCCCTCTATGATCTCTGGAGCCTTGTCGCCATATATACGATAGACTGCACGACGCTGTATGACCTCAGAAGTTCCACCCAGGCAGTCGTCCAACCGGAAACGCTCTTGATCCTCTGGCGAAAGGCGTGATAGCTTCTTCTGCACGCTTTCCAAAACTCTTATCGTTGCCAAATTGGTCTCAAGCACAACATCCAGCTACAAGGTAAAAAAAAAAAAATCAATATCCATCTCAACTTAAACCCTAAACCTCCTGATATTTTTTAAAAAGATAATCATACCTCAAATCTCTCATCCTCACAGCGATGAAGTTGCTCTTCATATGGTGTTTTCTTGGAACTCACAAAAGTAGAGTCTTCAGACCAGGAAGGGAATGAGACCCAGGTATCATTCAGCACCTAAAACAAAACAATGAGATTGAACCGCTTGTACTACCATCAGGTTTCTGACCCCATGACTGAAGCCTCAATAGATGTAGCAGTAAAGATGTCTGGAAAACTAGCCACTTCAGATTTGGCAGTGCAGTACCTCTTTGCATATAGCAGTTCGGCCAGTGCATTTGGGCTGCTGGTAGGTCTTGGGCAGGGCTCTGTAGCTGGAACCTAGGCGTTTACAGGAGGCGTAATCCACTTCTCTGCCTCCAGCCTCCATATAGCGGTCTGAGAGGCCCGAGAGGGCATGAGACAGCTCTTTATCGCCCAAAAATGACTTAAATTGGGTGTACAGTTCTGGAAACTTCCTACAGAATGAGACACCAGTGGAATAAGACTCATGAATGTCATATAAAGGCTGTAAAATGCAACATATGAAAACAAATAGGATTAAATATACATGCCCTTATTCAAATCTGTCTTACCCCAAAAATGGAGTCACAAGCTGCAGGAGTTCGGCCCCTGAAACTACTTCCTGATTGAACAGGGCTATGCAGCGTAAGAAATTCTCATACACCTCCTGACTCTTGAGCAGGCGACGAACCTAGAAAGATAAATAAATTGAATTGTTCAATGGTTGAAACTATGCAATAAATCCTAAGCCAACGGCTGACTTGCTACCGCTTAGAACAACTGTGTCTATGAAACGCACCTTGTCAAAGAACGTGAATTCTCGCAGGACTCCATGTTTTCCTACAGCAGCAAAAGACGGGTCCTTGGAACATGAATACTTCATTTTTTTCTACATGGGTGAAAAGATATATTGTTAAAGCACAAGTAACCCACATATATTGGGACTTTACAAGTCTTTCAGATACAGAGGTACATAGGATCCTTGAGTTTGCACGAGTGAACTCTGACCTTCAGAAGCGGGGTTAAGTGGGGCATCAGCATGGGTCTAGGTCTCTTCTTGCTTTGTTTATTCATTTCGTCTTCTCTGCTCTCTTCAAATGGTCTTTGCCAGTCAAAGAACCTCCAGTGAACTGGAATCAGAGACATAGTCCATATAAAAATCACTTTACCCATGAAAAGTTTGGGGTCGTGGGTTTTTTGACAAAAAATTTTGAATGAAGACTCTTTTGCATACCAATGCTGCATTTACTTGATTAAAAAAACCTGTAGTACTGTGAAGTCAAGTCACCTTCATTTATATAATGCTTTTAACAATATAGTTTGTTTCAAAGCAGCTTTACAGTGATAATAGGAAATTAAAGTAACACTGATTGTTTTGGCTTTACAGCAGCTCTAGAATAAAGTTATTGTCTAGCGTAAAGGTGCTCTAAGCGAAATCACACGTTTTTAAGGCCAAAACATTTTTTGTCACATACAGCAAACATCTCCTCACCATCCGCTAGCTGCCTGTCCCCTGAACACACTGTGAAAAAACGCGGTCTCTGCGGACACCCCAGGCTCCACAAACGGCTACAAAAACACACTCTAGCGACCCGCTCTACGAAACATAACAAACTGTTCCAGCCAATAACCGACAAGAATGTTTTGGGGGCGGGTTTGAGGGGTTAGTGCGCGGATGAGGAGGAGGGAGGGTCTAGCTAGCCTCCGTTTTGTTTGACAATAGTTCGAACGTCAACAAGAAGTGATGTCACCCAGGATCGCTTAGAGAACCTTTAAGTTAGTTTTGATTGATTCACTTCCGTTAACTTAGGGGCAGCTTAATTATGTGAAATATTATTACAATTTAAAATGGTTGTTTTTAAATATATTTTAAAACGTAATTTATTCCTTTGAAGAGTAACAATGCTGAAAATTCAGCTTTGCCATCAGTGTCACATGATCCATCAGAAATCATTCTAATATGCTTATGTGGTGTTAAAACACATATCTTCTTATTATCATCAATGTTGGAAACAATTGTGCTGCTTATAATATTTTTGTGGAAAGTAAACTGTGATACAAAGTTCAAAAGAAAAGCATTGATTTGAAATAAAAATGCTTTGTAACATTATAAATGTATTTACTATCAATTAAATACAAATAATAAAAAGTATTAATTTCTTTAAAAAAAAAGTCTCACTGATCCCAAACTTTTAAATGGTGGAGTACACAAAGTGAAAGTGAAAGACAAAAGGGAAATTTTAAAAAGTACACAAAAGGTAATTTTCTAACCAGAGATCTCTTTGCATCAGGCAAAAACTGGCCAAACTCCGCAAGTAGATCCTCTTGACCTTTGAAAAGGCTTGCCACTTTAGAGAAAACCTCATCTTCGGTCATTCCTCCAGTGCTACGCCCTCTGCTCTCCTTCACCTCCAGCTGCTCCTTCTGCAGATGGACACAGGATGCCCAAAATCAATGAACATCGATAAGTTTACGAGATGGGTAGGAAAACAGTCCAAGAGCCCATTTCCTTTAGTGCTAGTAGGTGGTGGTAGCCTAGTCTCAGCCACAAGGCATCACTCCCACACAGTCTGTTCATCCACCGTCTAATATACTGAATGAAAAATGCCAGACAACTGCCAAAAATCACAAGCTCCAATCTGATTGGCTTGCTGAAACTGAAGATACCCACAAGAAGAACTGAATATTCCTACATATAATTTCAGACATTAAATCAGAAAACAAAGCATAAGAAATTCAGATCCCAAAGTATACAGACAATGTTTGCTGACCTAAAAGCACAAAAAAATAGGTTGGGCTTTTCATGTTGTTCAAACAATTTCCAGTCTTAAACAAGCCAGAGTTGATTCTCTGCAGAATTTTTTTTTGTTATGCTGGTTAAAAGTCTCCTCATATTCTTTTAGCAATCACTCTGTTAAGCGGTCTGAATGTATTTTTATAAATATTTGTTGTCTGTGGAAGGCGTAGGACCATAAAATGTTCGTTCAATCGTTGCGTTCGGTCCGAACGGTCCTATAGCATGTGTTCCCTGTCAGTCAATGTGTGTTTGCATACCATTGAATAAGTCATCAGCGTGTTCACGGGGCGCTGTGCAGACACAGCGAGAATGGCAGGCAAGCAGCAACAACCTCACTGTCCTTCTGAACCGACAACAAGTGTCACTGGCAAAGGATCTACGATCTATATATCTTCATCAGAGCCAAGCAGACTCTAATCGCGGAAACCGTCATGCCAGAAATATTATTTCACACAGACAAGTTTTGCTTTTACTGCTATCAGGCTAAAGTTAGCATTTTCCCAGATGTCCTAAAGCACCTTTAATGAGCAGTTCTTGGCCAAAAAATGCTACATAATGGTCCAGACCTTATGTCGATAGTCAAAAGTCCAGCTCTGTGATATCAGTGGTAGCCTAGTGGTTAAGAATCTGGGCTGGTAATACAAAAGGTTGCTGGTACGGTCAAACCTAGAGAAAAACAAAACAAAATTGTGGTTCTCTCTCACCTGGTATGTATGTAGAATTTCCAAAAAGGACCGGTAGGTTTCTGGGTTGTCCAAAAATCGGTTTTTGATCTTATTGACGTAACTGATGGCGCTGTCAAACTCCACAGGACTAGGCTCTGATGTGGGAGGGGACACTGACGTGGTGGCCGGCTGTGATTGGCTGTCTCGGCTGGGCAGAGGAAGTGACAACCTGCTTGATTGTTCAGGAGGTCCAGATGATGAAGCGATGCTCTCAGGAGAGGTCACGGCTTCATTCTGAGCCGACCCTGCCTCAGCCAATGCTGACGAAGAGGCGCTAACCACAGGGCTGCCCGTGCTCCTTCCTGGTCCTGGAGAGACCTGTGGGCAAAGAGTAAGAACCATTTAAATAAAGTCTTATTTCAATATACCAAGACAGACACCATCCCACATAGGCTCATAAAACATAAAAGTTCTTTGTAAAAGTGAACTAGCATTCAAATGTCTCTCTCTAATGCTCACCAAGGATGCATTTATTTGATAAATACATTACAAACAGTAATATTCCGAAATTGTATTACAAAGCTGAATTTTCAGCATAATTACTCCAGTATTCAGTCACATGATTTTTCCGAAATCATTCTAATATGCTGATTTGCTGCTCAAGAACATTTTGCTTTTGTAACCCCATAACTGTTTTGATCCTTGCTACATAGAAGTATGAATTTCTTTAAAAAAAACATTATAAGCTGTATGTTGCATTTGAGAAAACATGGTATCAAACTCTTTTATACTTAATTGGTTAAAGTTTAAAGGTATGAACTAAATTCATCCGCAAACTGAATTCATCATGCTAAAAATCAGAGGAAATAACCATATAAATGCTACATCATTTGGAGGAATTATTATTATGTAATTACAACTATAACTGTTGACTATGACAATCAAAATTACATGTAAACAGTAATAAAACTCTTGCAAATTTTCATGACGTAACTGTCCATTTATTCTTAAACACAAAGCTAATGTGATTGATTCAGCGGACTACTCCCCGGCAGTCTATGTGGCATGACATCACCAAAGTGTGAATTCAAAGGAAGCCAGTGAGGGGCCTATTTGAGATCGGGCCAAAGTCAACATGAAATATCAATATCAACCCCATTTACTCTCTTAATACACATTCCTGTATTCCACAATTCATCAGTGCACATTAATACAATTAAATAGAAATATTTGTCTTTGCAATCACTCATTAAAATGTAATTACTTGTTCCACCTCTTCTTTTATTTTCTGCCAGCAAGTCAATGTGGGCTTTTTGAAAAGGACACACAGCTATTTAGGCATTGTTTTAGCAATCTGGCATTCTAGTATGGAACGCTTACTTTTTACAATCCAATCAATTCCCAAAACATTAAGAAAACTAAATACCTGTCCTAAATAGGCTTTCTCCAAATATATTGTTTCATTTAGAAAAGTCACAGAAGTTAAATTAATTGTGAATTCAGTGATGAACTTTTCATCACTGAATTCACAATTCACAACTTTTTTTGACGAACTGAAACAAGCAGTGAAAATGAAGAACAAATCACAGAAACCAATGCAAACGAGTAGTAAACTGTGATGCACCACACATTCTACCTGTGAGGGAAACGGGGACTGAAGAAATGCCATTCCATTCTTGGGAATTTCGATCCGATAGCCAGGAGGTAAAAAGGCATTAAAACCCAGGACAAGGTCAGGATGTCCATGGAAGAGCTGAGAAACTCTGTTGATAACGCCTGGTGTGTCAATGCTGAGGATGGAGATGTCAGAAATACAATCATTCATTAATACTTTTTTTAGTGCATTGGATCACATTTAATGTCCACAGACACTCACATACCTTTGAGACTTAAACTCTTTCATGATATCCAGAAACTTATTGTATATTCCCGGATCATTTCCAAACCGAATTTTGACTTGGTCCAAGTAAGATAAGGCATCCTCCACCTGCAAGAGGAATAAACCTTGTTTACCTAAATGATGCTTTCAAACAATATAAAACACATTAAGCACGAACAGTGACAGAATGCTTACTGGTCTGATATGTAGTGTGGTGTTAACATGGTACAGTAAAGGTATGGGATGGTAATTACATGCATTTACATCAGTCATTAAAAAAATAAAAAAGTATAGTCCTGGCATATTTTTGACAGTACTGTAGCACTATATTATTCGTGGAAGTATCATGGAATATAAAAGAGAGATACATGACTTTCACTCCCATGGTATAGATCAAAGTAACATGGCATTACCACAGTACTTTTTCCCAAGGTGCATTTACAAAATAATGTGGCGGCGGTATATCGTACATGGTACTTTTAGTACCTTTGTTTGGCTCGTGAAAGGACAGATGTGGGTCATCAAGTCCATTTCCAGTGAATGTTGAGCCCCATCCCATTGAATGACTTTGCATTTGCTTATACTATTAAAGTAATAGATTGTCTACAATACATTCTTTGAATTATACAAGACAAAAAAACACGTTTTATTTTATTTTTAAACCACTACACGCATAGAAAACGCAAGTTATTCGATTTTCCTCTCTGATCAGAAGAACAAAAACCCAATGAGAAAAAAAGCACGCCTTAATAAACCTTCAACGTAAAAATAACAGTTACAATGTCCTATACAACCAACATGATGCAAAAAAGTGACACAAAAACAAGCGGTCTAAAAGAAAAGCAGCCGGTTTATTTTCTCTTTGTATTTTTATTAATTTTCAGTGAGGGAAATAAAGGCTCACTGACTCTTTAGCTTTGCTGCGTTAGCAGTAGTGCTAGTCACAACACACAACAACCCCGCTACGATTTCACAACAAAAACAAACAAAACGCGATTCAAACTGCTTTTTAACAGAGAATCGCTTAAGTGATGCTTAACAGACACTTTTGATTTCTTTCAACGCTCAGGTTAAAAACGAAAACGGACATATGTATGACAAAAGCAGGTGTTAGCTGAGCAAACCCCCTTTCTTTCCCTTTCTCATCTACGTCAATACATTGAAATAAACCGGCTTAATCTTAAACAAAACAGGAATAACGTGTGATTTTTTTGGCGAACCCACAGTAAAATAATCGACCCGTTTTGGTTTTAACAAAGAGCAGCGGTGAAAACACGACCGCGTAAAGGGAAATATTAGACTTTAATTCAGCAGATATACTTCCATCTTGTTTGACTGGTAAACTAGCATTGGTTTGACCAGGAATCGGTGCGTTAACAGAATATAAATCGACTTTCTAGCTTGAAATGGTGTAAATAAGTGCGTAAGATTTTCAAATCCATTTACACACACACACACTCAAGTGTGAATGCTTTGATATGCCCCATATGCATATGAACAGCACAGCACTTCCTAATACACACAATGCGTTGTGAGAGAGAAGGAAACACATGCACTTGCTGCAATGCTCTTTACCTTTAGTTTCTGAAAGTGCTGCTGTTGGACTTGCTTCTGAACCACATAGGCCTTGTCTTGGATCTGGTTGATTTGCTTCGCAGTGCTGCTGTGAGCCTGGATTTTCGCCATGGTGCGTTTCCTTCGCCACCAACAGCCACCGAAGCCACGATGATTTACCGTCCCTCCGTATTTGCAGGTTGTTCTGGCGTGCAAAAATCAGTTCGGTACTGGGGGCCACCCAGCTCTCTTCCCCCCACAAGTCCAGTCTACTTTACGGACGGCCACCCAGTTACTCCAGTAACGTTATAGACTTCCAGCTCAATCCCGCAAGTGTGTCGAGACCTTTCAATCCTTACTAAAACTACACCATCAAGCGAAAGAATCAATAACGAGTCCCCATCGATATCTACGAAGAGAACGATAAACAATGTAGGCTATGTTTTTTCCCCCCTCCAATGATCGTATTATTTAAACAAATTGTGTATGTCTCTTTAAATTCGGCGGCAGCTGTGCGCTAGATCCTAGCGTCCGGAAACGGAGGGAGTTGTGGAGAATTGAAAAGCGCATGCGCACAAACCGAAAGCGGGCGGAGCGTACGGAATCTCAGCGGCCGCATGCATGAATGGGATTCTGCACACGTTTTTGTTCATTAGGCGAGTGTTGCAAAAAGTTGTTTTGCATCGATTTAAAACTTATTTTGGCTGATTGATTGCTCTGATCAGTAATTTTGATAAAACTACAGGCTATATAACATGATAAAATACATTGTTTACAGAAATTAATTTAAATATGACAATTTTGTTGTAAATTATAAAATATGTCCCATTGTTTCAGAAGAAAAATAATCCTTTTAGTTATTATTTATTATATATTCGTATATTACATTTTCTAGACTACTCTTCATTATTGCAGCAGGTAAAGGAGAAAAAACTTGCATACAAATTGTATATTGTATACAAATTTTAAATCTTGCTTTAGTGAAACAATTTGGGGGTCATTGAAAAAATGTATGTTGCCACCTATCCAAATATTTTATTCAGCACCATAAAATATAGCTGAATGTATAAATTCCTCTAGTCAGTCTCTTGTTTGGAATAAATAAGGCGGACACAAAATGAAGGTTTTAAAAATAAGCGTGGTTTATAAAACCCAAATATGACAGGATCACCAAAGTGTATACAGAAACACAAATGAGATCATCAGTGGAACCATAAGAATACACTCAACATTTACAAACTACTCTGTAAAAGGGGAAACTCTGAGACATTTTCATTTTCATGTGTCTATTTAATCACAGAACCACAAGTTTTTCTATTTTTCTTTAAGTCTTAACTTTCTCAAAAGTACAACCATCTACCAACTACAAACAATGTCACAGTCAAGTATTTAAGAAGGGATACAACATCAAGATAGGAAGATAGAAAAGATGCAGAGATATCAAGCACTTAACATCATGGGTGTAAGCAAGCAATCAAGTCAACATAGTTTATTTCCCCCCATGAAGAAATGATGTCAGGGCTTGTGTATTATTCTAGTTCTGTATTTGAAAAAGTAAAAAAGAAGAAAAAAATACAAAATAAAACCCCTACATTTTGAGGGTTCGTCTCATAATGGAACCCCTAGTTAGGGTGTTAATGAGAATGTTACATGTCCCTTTCTTCTCCCAATCCTCCCAGAGTTCACAATATCAACCCAAAACCACTGTCACCCAACAAGTCCTGTCAAATGGGCACAAACCCTGGGGATGAAAGTGTTACGAGTAGAAATATACAGATAAAACCGATCACATTCCATATTCACTAAAGCATCTTAAGTTACACTATTTCGATAGAATTCACATATGTAAGACAGTGTGGGATTGTGGCTAATCAAAAATGCCCTTCATCTACCATAATACTGCTCATTTAAAGAAAAAGTCTCCAACTTGTACATAAATAATTAGTACAATAAATTAAACAACATTCTTTTACACATTTCAAATGTAAAAAATTAAACTATTTACAGTGCAAAACAAAAGCAGCATGCAGGCAAGACAATTGGCAATGCGTTACAAAAAGCACTGAATGGGGAAATTTGTGCTCAGCATCCATTTATACACGGCGATATTGGTTCATAAATGTGGAAAAGTGTATAATTTCAAAAATTTGTGTGCCACTCGGTAGTCCACTTAATTAAGGATTCGGTTATTTCTGAGAGAACTAAAGACAGAGCAAAGTAAGACAGTGTGCCAAAAGGTCATTTTGAGAACGTTATATTGTTATATGATGATAATGTTATAGGACAAAAGGACTGCACAGTAACACATAACACCACATTTTCGAACGAGGATAGCACTCTATATTCTTTTGCAGCCACAAATCACATGTACTTTTCCCCCTTCTTTTGATAGATTTGAATCTTTAAATTTAGCCTCAAATGTGTTCAAGCAAAACAATGAACTTAAAGTCAACTAAAATATGTTACAAACACAATGCCTGCTATCTGTACATCATTTTTTTCAGAAAGCAAGAACGCTTCTTTTAAAGAGCATGGCAAGTAAGAGCGATTGTGAAGACAAATCCTTCTTTTGATTAGATTTTAGTTACAGCTGAAAGATTGTGCTTGCAAAAATACATAAAAGCATGCTACTGAGAAAAGTATCAAAATGAACTAAATGCTGAAAAAAAGCAAAACATACATATCTGCTAAAAACAGCCCTGGTGTTTTCGTTTTTTAAGATGACAACAATAGATATTAATCATAATAAAAGTCATTCTAAGTTAAAATTACAGTATTCGCTCACTTTTATTAAATCATTGTGATAAAAGAGGTGAAAAACACTCTCTTCTTTTAAATATGAAACCACATATGAAAATGCATGAAAGACAAGGTAGTTACACCTGTCTCGCAAAAATGTACATTATAAATCATGTACAATCAAATTTGTTCATCAAAATGTAAAGATGTTGCCACACTCATGAACCATACAAATAAATAAACTGTGACCATATTTAAAGGGATCGTTCACTCCAAAATAAAAATTACCCACATTCTTCAAAATATCTTTATGTTCAGCAGAAGAAAGAAATTCACACAGGTTTGGAACAACTTGAGGGTGAGTAAATGATGACAGAATTATTATTTTTGGGTGAACTATCCCTTTAAGATGTTGGTAAAGAAAAGGATTTCATAAAAGATATCTCCTCGACGCAAGTTAACTACTTTTTGATGCACAAAATCTCTTATGGTTTACCATAATACAAAACTGATATCACAACCATAAGAAATATAATTGGCTGGCAGTGGTTGCATTTCCTCTTTGGCTTGCAGTGGTTATGGCAATTGCTAATCAGTGATACAAAAAGCCATGAAGGAAACACATTAGTTCTGTGTCCACTTCCCTTTAGTCTGCAATTTGGGGACAATTATTACTGAATCTTTTCAGTTTAGTGCATCATTACAATAAAATAGTTCACATAATCTTCTGATCTTTTTTAGTGGCTAGCATTTCTTTTACCCAAATGGTATTTCAAATATTAACTAGCAATGACAGGTTTTCTTACAGTAGTTTCACTTGTTAAAGTGTGAATATAAATAATAATTCTAACAGCAGTATGTAAACTTTTAGTTTAACATCAGCTACCACTTCCCAAAAGAAAACACACACATGCACACATTCTCTCAAACATACATGGCAAAAATACGACAGCTTTGATATCAAAGCATGTTAAAAATTAAAAAATAAAATATATTTGCATATTAAATATGATGAAACAATAAAACACTATGTTTTTTATGGCAAAGGAAATAACGAGCATTTCCAAACAGTGCCACCAGGGCCGTACTCTGATGTCGTGACAACTCAAAAAACAAAAAAAAACATTACCTACTAAATATAACAAACAGTTAGTTGAGCTGTTGTTATTTCTAAATGTGTGCGGCTTGAGTCCGTGCTGTGTACGATATTATATTATTCTTTCATATGGAAACTCTCCTCCCTGTAGATCCTAGTTATTTTAAGTTTGTAAACAGTCATGTGCAGTAATATAGATTCAAAAACCTAAACAAATGTACAAAAATGTATCAATATAGAAGAACAAAATTAACAAATCGAATAAAAAAAGTACCTTGAGGAAAATTCCACACTTGGCTTTTCCGTGCGTGTGTATATATCGCTGTATGTGTGTGTCCGTGTTTGTCACTGTTGTGTCCTGATATGTCTCACGGCTGTTTTTGTGCTTAACTCTGTCCACTACTCTGTCTTTGGATGGTCTCTGTGAGTGCTGAAGTGAAATATGTGTGTATCTGTGTGTGTTTGAGATCAGGTGTGCGGAGGCAGCTCTGTGAGGAACCGATAGAAAGCCGAGACAGGTGGCGGGACAGTGAGATCTGGGTTCAGCTGAAGGCCTCATCGTCCGTATCCTCAATGAGCACCTTAGTATCCTTCTTAGACCTGCCAGAGAAACACATGTATACATTTCAAGCAGCCTTACTGATCTCAAACGTTTAGATACATTTTAAAAAAAATTTTTTAAAGAAATGAATGCATTTGTTTTTAGCAATGATGCATTATATTGATCAAAAGTTACATGTTCTATTTTTCAATTTTTCTAATAAATGCAGAACAAACTTCTGCAAACAGAAAAAATCTTACCAACCCCAAACTTATATATATATATATATATATATATATATATATATATATATATATATATATATAATATATATATATATATATAATATTAGGGCCGGGACTTTAACGCGTTAATTAAGATTAATTAATTACAGACTTTAACGCGTTAATTAAGATTAATTAATTACAGACTTTAGACGTTGCACCGCGGAACGTTTCTCACTGGATGAGTTTCGGCGGACCGATTTTACTGGAGCACCAACTAGCGTCAGAACAAGAGCTGACGGGATCGCGCTTCATAGATCGCCTCAGTCGGACTAAATTAAGTTCTTTTGTATTTAGCCCTACAAATGTGACTCACACCTTCACTCTCAAAGAGGTTATTTTTTATTATGAAAATCCAAAGTTGCTTTCCCTTGAGTATGTTGTTAACTTCTTTATCTTGTGCAAAATTATTCATCCACAAGCAAAAATGGCTTAAATCTCCTTTGAGCTTTCCTCTTTTTCTGGCTGATTTTGACTCTTTTACTTCGTCCCTTAGACTTATAACTAAATAACAAAAAAAAAGTGAAAATGTTTTGATGCATTATGATGATTTATTCAAAGACATTACTTGACATTATTATGCTTTTCTTTCTTTTTTTATGTATTACATAATTTGATGTATGCAAACCCAGGATATTTATTTTCATTTAGGTACCTTTGTTTGTTTGTACACCTTGCTTAACTTCCCTGAGTTGGTAGTTATGTATAAGTTCTGCAATAAAAAAAAAATAGATCGCCTAGATCGCTTTGGTTGGCCCCGTGGATGGGAAATTTTGTTATAAAAAACGAACGGATGGAAGCGTCGATAAGAGCATGGTTGTGTGCAAGCTATGCAACAATGAATTCGCTATTGCTATTAGTGTAGTGTATGCTATTGCTACACTTAATGGCAAAAATTGCACTAGTCTGTTGGACTTGGTTGAACAAAAATAAACAATATGTTGTTGCTTAAGCTTATGTATTCAGTCATTATTCAATGTTATACTAAAAATCCATGTGAAAAAAATGACTTCTCACTGTTCTCAGGTCAAATATTTATGCGATTAAAATGCGATTAATTTCGATTAATTAATTACAAAGCCTCTAATTAATTAGATTAATTTTTTTAATCGAGTCCCGGCCCTAATTATATATATATATATATATATATATATATATTACCTAATCTAACCCTTAAATTTAGTTTTGTTAGTGCAACCTAATGCGATTTAAATAGGTTCGGTGATGTTAATATATTTAATAAAATAATATTTTTTATATTTATTTTTTAGATAAACTTTTTTTAGTGAATTGCATATTCAAGTTATTTCATTAAGTGTTATCAGTCATTTAAATACAGACTAATTGCATAAAGGTGCACTAATCGGGGCTGCCCACCCAAAAACCGCTGAAATATGTCTATTATATCTAATCTCTTACTGAGAGGACAGCAGGGGTCGTCGTAAGGACAGGCTGTAGCTCCGTTTCCAGCTTTTTTTGCCCTGTCTGTTCCGGACTCCATCCTCCTGGTCCATCATCTGCTCCAGCAGCGTCTGGTCGTCAGCGTTTAGAGGAGCCACCGAGATGTCTCGCACCGCTCGAAACTCACCGCAGTTATTCAGGTGCTCATTCTCAAGACGGAAGAAGTTCCACACAAAACGTCTACGGGGAGAACAAATGCAAAGAAAGAGAGAAGATTAAGAAAGGGAGAAGATTGAGAGAGATTGAGAGAGAGAGAGAGAGAGAGAGAGAGAGAGAGAGAGAGAGAGAGAGAGAGAGAGAGAGTTCAGCATGTGTTTAATGTTCTACAACAGTGACTTCATGAAAAATTAATTAAAGAGGCCATATTATGCCCTTTTACAATGCTTTGATTTTGTTTTTGTGGTCTACTAGTTTTCATGCTTCAATGTTAAAAAACTTTTTTTTTTTAAACACAGTTTACATTGTTGCAGCACTCATCTTTCCAGTCTGTCAGTAAAACTCTGTTTAGTTCCCGTCTTTACCCTTCCTGATTGATCAGCTGGATCAGTCTGATGTGATTGGCAGTTTCGGGTGTAATGCATTACCAAGTAATAAATTACTGTAATGTATTACAGTTATGTAACTGAATTAAATACTGTATAGACAATAACAATTCTATATAAAACAATGTTGGATTTAACATCAAAATTACAAGTAATGCAATACTTTTTAGAGAGAGCAAATAGTAGAATAATCTAATTACACTGTTGAAGATGTAATTAGTAGCTAGTAATTAATGACATTTTTAGAGTAACTCAACCAACACAAGTGATTGGTTAACCACTTTGAGCATGTCATGTGACCATTAACTGACATCAGAGAACCATGAACATGCAAATGTGTAGTGAAAATCTCAAGGGGTACTTCAAGTGACTATTTTAGCTCAAAGGGATATTTGGCTGATGAAAAGAATAGGGAATCCCTGTTCTACACAAACATCTCACCTAAACACTTCCAGTGGAGCTAAAATTGTAACCACGATGTCCTCGATGGAAGGAATGACAGTCATGGAAGTCAGAGAGATCTGCAGTGTCCAGGCGAAGCGCAGGATTACATCTTCTATGATAGCAGAGTAGTAGTAGGCCTAAAAGTAAACAAACAAGTGACATCATGACAGTTGGAGTTAACAGATAAATATCCCTGCTGACAGTTTATAATATCCCTGCTGAAAACACATCTTAAACCAACCGAAGCTGGTTTGCTGCTCTTGTCAGCAGGGAGAACAGCTGGCTGAACAACTAAACCAGCTTAAAGGGATAGTTCACCCAAAAATGTTTATATCTGAATAAAAGCCTAAATTAAACCTGTTCATCATATAATGAGATTTTGTCTCTTCAGAAGACTTGGTTTACACAGTCTTTTTTGATCTCTTCATGGACATTTTTGAACCATCAGAGTTTTGTGTGAAATAATGGAGGGGGGAGAAACCTCTCAGATTTCATTAAAATATCTTCTAATTGTGTTCCGAAGATGAACGAAATTCGTATGGGTTTGGAACAACATGATGGTAAGTAATTGATGACAGATTTGTAATTTTTGGGTGAACTATCCTATTAAGATCAGCAGACCAACTAGTTAGTTTGATTATTTTGCTCCTTAGAAGGTTTGAACCAACAACACTGTGCTCACCAGAGCTGATCTTTGACCACTACATCACATCACCCATGATGGACATAATACTGTTTTCAGGATGGCGTATTAAGATGGCAGATTATGTTCTGGCATATCTTACTTTATGTGGGTAAACAATCTCCTCTCTCAAGAAGGTATTCTCTCCTGCGTTGCGGTCGAAAAGACCCCAGTCCATCTTTAGGTCCCAGATCAGCGTGTAAAGTGAACTGACGACTGAAGACAGGACCAGCATGTAGAAAAACACCTCAGCGTCTGCATGTTTCTGATCTGAAACAGAGAAAGTCACAGGTGAATTTGACACTATGTCCACTAGAGGGAGACTGTTTACCATCCATCTATCTACACTTTGAAAAAAACTGTTTTGAGACTGTTTACATTACTAAAGTCATTGTGTCTGTTGCTATTAATATACATAATTGAAAGGTCATTCACTGTTAAATTACCATGTCAAATACTAGTGTTTTTATATTAATTAAAACAATGGCATGATGACCAAAACGGACCTAGGTTAAAGTTACATGAAAAATAAAAAATATTTTCATATACATTTGAATCTAGCCTGTACTTTTTTACTCCCCTTCTGTTTTTACTGATACAAACTGATACACACATGTGTCCTACTACCATTACCTTGCATCACATTATCTATACACTACCATTAAACACTTCTCAGATCTATTTTTAGAAAGAAATCAATAGTTTTATGTATCAAGGATGCATTCAATTGATCAAAAGACATATAAAATGTTTCAAAAGAAAATCTTTCAAATAAATGCTGTCCTTTATTAATCAAAGAATTCTGAAATGTATCATGGTTTTCGCAAATATTTTAAGCAGCACAACCAGTTTGAACATGGATAATATTAAGAAATGTTTCTTGAGCACCAAATCAGCATATTATAATGATTTTGAAGGATCATGTGACCCTGAAGACTGGAGTAATGATGCTGAAAATTCAGCTTTGCATCACAGGAATAAATTACATTTTAAAATATAGTAAAATAGAAAAGAGTTATTTTTAATTGCAATAATATTTCACAATATTACTGTTTAATAAATGCAACCTCTGTGAGCATAAGAGACTTCTTTCAAAATCTTACAGGCCTAAAACCTTTGAAAGGTAGTATATATTTAGCTATTTTTACATTGCCGTTCCAAAAAAATTATATTATATTGGATATAGTTCGACATCTTATAATTTATAGCAAGTATATGAAGAAATCTACTTGTAATTTAATCAGCAACTTTTATTTTTGCAGCTTAAAACCAAAATTGCAATAGTACAACTCGTATACATAAATAACCTTGAAGCAACTGTGTTTAATATAATCTGTTGAAAGGCAGAGGATAGAAGCTGTATGGGAAAAGGAATTAGCAACTAATATTGATGATGAGGCACAGGAGAGCATATGGAATCATGCCAAAAGATATTATTTTTTTTTATTTTTTTTTAGATATTATTATAAAAAATTTGGCAGAACTGAAATATAAGAATAAGAGCGATCTTGCAGTACAACATTAGAGCATCAGTGTAAGTTAATAGAGAGCGAGACATTTATCAGATAGTGGAACAAGGCAGGTCTCAGGTCAGTGAATGGTTAAATCTCTTAGGTCTCAGACAGCAGACGGTGCTGAATCTGGAACAGGCCCATCCGTCTTAATAAAGCCTTTCACACGCTGCCATCCAGGCGCCAGGAAACCAGCGGAGGACATTTTTCGCCGGAACACATAATAGCCCTGTCCATACTATTTCAGAGCTGAGCTATGAGTGCTCATGCTGAATATGGTGTCCTTAGATTACCCAAGATGCTCCAGATGCTCGCCTCAACATGACACTTTAAGAGTGCAATGCAAGTCTAATCCCTTCACACTGGCCAGTGGCATTTTATAGAAGCATCAACATTTGAGCTGATATTAGTCACCAAAAAAAATCAAAATTGACGATTCTTTCTTCTTTAATGGAATATTGCAGTATTTATTATAAATTATGTATCCGTGCGTATACTTTTTTTTATATAAATTCATGTGTCTTGAAAATAACTTCCCCTCGCTCTTGCAGTGACATCTCTTCTCTTCTATTCTCTGATGACAGTGACTGTGAGGGCGGGACAACCTGTCACTCACATGAGATTGACCAATAGCAAACCACAACCATCCAATCAATTCCAGATGGACAAAATCAAGTTACACTACATTTTTCTTGTTTGAGAAGTCGTTTCACTAGGATATACAGTAAAGAAAAGACTATTGCAACTTCCGTTTCATGCCAACTTTAAGTATTGTGTTTTACACCATACACTGCAAATATATTTCTACATTTGATGCACATAATTATTATTTTACCTTGACAATACCTTTTGCTCAACCTTACCCAACAGCAAAGCTCCATCCCAAGATCATCTATGAAAACTGAGCTGTGAAGATGGATAATTCATGAATCTTCATAGCTTTGACATCTCATCTCTGAGAATATTAATATTTGACAGTCTAGATCTACATATCAATGCATATTTAGTATTAACCAACAGTGTGCACTATGCATGTAAAGTTGAAGTTAGCTAATTAAAACATAAGTCATTTAACATAAGAAGTCTTAAAGGTACTGTGATGGATTTTTTAATGAATAAAATAGTAAAGTACATTTTTTTAGTAAAATAAAATCAGACTAACCATGATTCTAACATCTAAACCTTACTTCCCGTTTTAGGCCTAGCATTTTAACACGATGTACAAAAAGGTTTTGTTCTTTTTTGATTGTGTCCATGGAAAACTGTGAAGTGCTGACACTGACAAAATCAAAAATATACTGTATTATGTTTGTATTATGTCATGATATATTGAGTAATCAACTGCCAGTAGCAAAGGGGAAAAAAGGTGGAGGCTTGCTTTTACAAAATGAACCAATCATATATTGATAGAAGGTGACATGTTAGTCACGATGATCTTATTTGTTGTGTCTGTCTCTATTCTATAAAAACTGTTTTATTCCTTTTGCTGGTGGGATTCTCTGAGAAATGCTAAAAATCCTCAGGCCGTGATTAAAGCATATTCGAAGCCAATGTCTGAAGTCTGTCGTTATTATTGTTGCGCAGCAGCAAGTTAGTTAGGAGAGCAAGTTAGAGTTAGGGAACTCGGCTGTAGTCGATGTGTAGACTCGCTGGAGTATAAATATTATAGTAAACTAACGTCGACTGTAGACATTCGGGGACATAGAGAATCTACCACAGTACATGAGCACAAAAAGCCTGTGCAATTTAGAGGTCAGAGAGAAAATGGTCATGAAAAAACAGAACAAAAAACTAATTAGGGTGCAAGAAACATTGATTAAAATAAAATAAATAATGCTACAAACGTGAACATGGTTCCTATAAAACATTATCCTATATCTGAAACAATATTTTGATATTCAAAATATTTGGCCCATTTTATTTTGCTGTAGTATAGTGTCTCTTTGGGGCACTTGCAAGATAAATGGATATATATATATTAGATACAGTAGGTCTGACAATATGAGATAAACGGTATTGGCCAACAACCGTGCCAGTTTGGCCAGTGAACAGGAGTGTTAGATCCCCATTGTATCAATTACAAAATCCTCGTCAACTGATAATATATATTTCTGTTTTCAAAGTAGTATTAATCTTTGAATATCAAAATGGTCTCATCTCATTTGTCATTAAATTGAACTATGTAAATACAGGCCATCTGCTACCCTGCTCATTAAATTTCAGCATCGGCCATTAAAAAACCCATGTCGGTCAACCACTACTGGTCACACTGAACTTTCGGTTTAACCTCATTAGCACATCAGAAGATTTATGTAAACATGAACTGTGATGACCCAACCCCATTTCCCAAAGGACCAAATCCATCTCAGTATCCTCCTGAGTCTTCAGACAGAAATAGTTTTCATCCTTTGAACATTGACAGCGTTTTTGTGTCTTTGGTAATAGAGCAGAGAATGTGAAATCGAATGTGTCACTCTCTGCACCTCACCACATGATGGTACAATGACAACGAAAATAAAAAATAAACAAAATAATAGAATCGAAAAGAACATCACTGAGTTTAAAGTTCAGGTATGTAAAGATATTCAATATTTACCACATTAACTGATTAATCTGTACTAAACGGTAATATTTTATGCACATGAGCTGTGATACAGCCATCCCTTGTCAATCATTCCTGCATACTTCATCTGAAGCATATGTATTCTTGGGTATGTGGTCCACATGAAACGGTTTAAATCTGTGCACTGAATCAGAGCAGGTAAGCGCAGGTGTTCATGTACACATCTCTATAGCTCTCTAAGATGCTTGTTTTCATCAAAGATCCAGGTCTGATACAGAAAAGAGAAAAAAAATCAAATCATTTTTTAGCGGTTAAGAGCTTCATCATTATTCTAGCGATACGCTCACACTGTTCTGTCTCGCCACGGGCAGGCAATTACAGCTCAACCTCCCCTGGATAGTCCATTTCCCTTCATTTCCTCTTGTTTTTTTGCTCTCTTTCCCTCTCCTCTCATATTTCTCTCTCCCCTTTAATCGTTTTCAGTGTTCACATAGCATCTTTCCTTTAATCTCTGTTTGGATTTTGCTCTGTCTTGTTGGATGTCATTGAGCTCTTCAGCATATATCTAAAGCTCAGATTGGCATTTCTCATTAAAGTTTAAATTTAATCTTTGAGGATATCGACCCTCTACCATTTCTACAATCAGTACTACAATGAAATACAACACTAAAACATGTGTAATGGGGCTATTGATATGGGAACGGATAAAACAAATACACTTACCAATGCAAAAATTGCCATTTCAATGCTAGTGTGCAAGGCGAGTAACACATCAAATTTACAAATCACTCCTTATTGGGATTGAACCAACAACCTTTTGGTTGCAAATCTAAATTTGAACAATTAAGCCAAACCATGAGGAAATCACTGATCTTAATCTTACACACCGGTTTGGCTCCTGACTAATGTTATTTAAACATTAATTATGCTCAGGCATGTTACATTCCTTAGGAATTAGTTTACATGAAATCTAAAATAAATAGATTCCACAGACTAATTTATCAGGGCAGCTTACAGGAGTGAACATCAGTTTCATTTAGGGCACAAATGATGGAGGTGATTTCTGATGCATCCATATATTAAACTGGCTCACTGCCAGGAATGTCTCGAGGGAATCCTAATGAATGCATGGTGAGATTGTTGGGTTGAATGGGGGCCTCTTTCACTCCTATATCACTGATACAGAGATGTCTCTAATACACACTGAAGTCTGGACAGGCTGTCCACCAACATTTGGATACTTCGAAGTAGAATATTCTGTTCAACGAAAACATAAACGCAGTGGCGTAAAATGCACCCATGCTTGATATTTAAACACTGACATTCAAGGGAACTACCCTGAAACGACTGTGTGTGCATATAAATAATGAAATGGATGAAACGGCTTAGCTGAGTGCTTTGAGATCGATTTTTGGCGAAAGTTGTCTTTTCCAAGAGATACGGGAAGGCATGGAGGCTGACTGTTTGATAAGAGAAAGTGAGACAGGCAGAGAGACATGTTTGAGCAGCAGTCTTCGCACTTCAGATGGATTTCAGTGGCAGAATAATCAGACGGTAATTGTAGATAGAGATGAGGGATATGTCTGGAATCTTAATGCGTGCTTTTAAACTCTTAAAGACTTCATGTAAACCGAATGCAGGGAAATTGCTGTCATTGAATGCAAAATGTGGTGTTTGGCGACAAATGAGTTTTTATAAAGCAGGGTGGCTCTTTTTTAAATGCATAAATGAAATGCCAACCTGTTTCTTCTATGTACAATTAGTCTCTAACATAACATTTAGATGTTTTTTCTTTATGTTGCTATATAAACCAGTCTCTTAACAGACAAGAACAGGCTCATTTTTTCTTTCTCTGCTTTTCTCAAAACATGTTTTTGTTGCCTGTTCACCTGTATCTGTTGTAAGCAAACAATGGCAGCCAGGTGCTCTCTTTGTACTGAACATTTTATACTGAAGTCAGTGTGAGATTAAAACGGCAATATCCACAGAACAGTAAAAATACAATGTATTCAGGATATAAAAAGTTAAACAAAACAAAACACTGTTTCTTGTAGAACAAATTTTTTTTCCCCTCGAGACAAAACTATTATCTGAGCACAAACCTTCAGAGAGTTTTGTTTTTCAAGCTAATTATAATAATTATAATTATAACATGCTTTGAAAAGTGAATGTTCTGGTCACATGATCACGTCATGTTTGCAGTTAACTGCCGATTGTTTGTTTTTACCTTTGTGAGTTCTGTAGAGGGCTGCAAATGTAACCACGAAGAAGGTGGTGGAGTATTTCCCAGCATTCACCAGGTGAGGGAAGGCCCTTCTTGTGTCACGGTAACGTCGGAGACACTGAACGAACCGCAGCCAGGCAGGCAGACAGTGGATGATGGCCCGGATTCCGTAAGAGTAGCTGTTACACCTTTCATCACCTTATTCCAGAGGAGAAACTTATGAATGCATGTTCATATTATCAAGAATATTCTCTCAATATTGCAGTAGAGCAATATTAAAACATATCCCAACATACTGGATTATTTTTATATGCATTTCTACAAATTAAATTATGATTTTATAATATAGTTCAGGGCCCAACAATTAGGATTTTGTCTTGCAAAATAAACTGAAATACAGTATATTTTACATGTATACACAAAATTATTAAATAAGAAAATTGTAAACTGTGCTAAATAACTCTTACTAAAACAGAAAAAAAGTTTATAAAAATTAACACATATTTTAACAAATATTTTTTATTATCATATTTGCAACTAAATGACTAAACCTAGAACTAAAACTAAGCCTATTTATCATATTTTGCACTGAACTACTGACCAGGCCAGCAGAAAAAAGCCATAGTGTTGAGCCCTATTGCTCACTTTCTCTTGTCTCTCTCACTCACTTTCCATCTTTTTCTTTCTCAGTATTTTCCAGGACTGAGCTGGTGTTACACATTTCTGCACCATTAGACAGCCGCTGATGTTCTGAATTTCCTGGTCCATTTCACATAAACTCCACTGAACCTGAAGGACTCCTGTCTGTGCTGACACGGCCTGTGCAATCTTAATTAATATGCAAGGGGGACTAATCATAACCGCCCATTCATCTACTGTTACATACAGTATAAGCTTGAAATTGGGATGGCTTAACATGAATGACTCTGTCTGTCAAAACTTGAATCAGTAGACAGCTTCATTCTGAATCAATTACCATATGTGGAGGGAAGTAAGCCGCTACGATCTCCCCACTGCAGCTCCATGCTGTAATAACAGACCAGATACTCCAGATCTGTGAGCACAATGACCAGGGAATTGAGTTGATCCGCCAGCCAGAAGTCTGCAAACTCCACTCGGTGGAACGGGGCAGTGAACACACGGAACTGAGAAAATACAAACACAGGAAATATGAAGCATAAATATTCATACTGTATACAGTACATACGTATAATAATCAGTGTGGACAATAATAAACAGCAGAATGAACTGCTTTATGTAAAACAGCTCATCCTTAAGGCAGAGTGAACTCTATGAGACAGCGAGCGAATATCTTATTGAGAACTCAGCTGGCTGAAAGCAAATCAATGGGGTTTTTATTGTCTGATGATCTGCAATATCAACTCATTGACCTCACCAATAAAACACACTTAACTGTCTGTTATATGTGAGGATTGAGTTAGATGTGTTGCACCATTAATCCAGCACACTGTGCCTCATTTAGAAACGCATGACCACACATTTAGAAATCATATCCAGCTGCCTGAGATTGAGACATGTACATGAAAAAAGTAATAAACATTTTTAAGGCCAAAATAAGCTGTATGCCATGTTGAAGTATAAAACTATATGAATCATTTGGATAAAGACCATGAATTATTAAAGTAAATATTTTTCCCAAGTGTGTCAAATGCTTCAGGGTAAACTGTACCAGTATCTCTGCCTTCAAATGCAGAACATATTATTAATATTAATATTTCAAATGCTAAAAAGTTGCATAGTTACAAAATAACATATATATATATATAATTTTTATGCATGCACAAATTCTTTCAACTTTCAAGAACTTTCAACAATTAAAATATGTACTAAATACTACAATACAAGAGCTGTAAATACAATTACACAATTAGACAATAAATAAATAAATACATAAATAATGTGAAGATAGATAGACATTGTTTTTTAATGTTATTCTGTGGCACACTCTATGCCATGAAATGAAATGTTACCTCTCTCAGCCTTCGGGGCAGTGCTGACATTTCCCAGCAACACACTTTTGCACTACACCGATCTGTCATCATTCTCTTGAGGCTCAAATGCCAGTGAAAATCGATTTCTCCCCACACAAAACTCTGATCAGTTATTTTTACCTAATGAAACAGGTGAAGGCAGTCCACAAAAAATGCTTTCAAGCATACAGATCTGGATGTGAAGTACATTTCAAGGTTATACAGCTGCATGTGCAATGCACAGCTTGAGTGTGACAGCGAGTTCGAGCTCTGGGAAGAAAGCCACCCATGGTTTGGCCATCAGTACGTGTCGGTTTTAATCTACAGGAAGTGTGGTGTGTGTGTGTGTGTGTGTGTGTGTGTGTGTGTGTGTGTGTGTGTGTGTGTGTGTGTGTGTGTGTGTGTGTGTGTGTGTGTGTGTGTGTGTGTGTGTGTGTGTGTGTGTGTGTGTGTGTGTGTGTGTGTGTCTGCATGTGCTCTAAGGAATAAGGCTCCAGTCTAGGTCAATTAGATGTAGGGAGGGCAGTGAGACAGAGGCAGGCGGCCGCTGATGGCTCCATCTCAATAATGATTGCACAGACACAGTCTTCACATCCGCAGAGATAGAGCAGCAATCTATTTTCCCTCACCTCAAACAGAGACACGCATAATCGCACTCGTGTACACACACAGACCTCACTGAAACTCTCCCAACACACAGGTTGGGGCAAGTCAGTTTTTTTTAAAGAAATTGATACTCTCATTCAGCAATGACACATTCAATTGATCAACAATTACATATTTTAAATAAATTATAATAGCTATTGTAATAGCCTGAAAAACATATCCCAGTTTACACAAAAATATGAAGTAGCACAACTGTTTACAACATTGATGATAATCAGAAATGTTTCTTGAGCAGCAAATCAGCATATTAGAATGATTTCTGAAGGATCATGTGACACTGAAGACTGGAGTAATGATGCTGAAAATTCAGCTTTGCATCACAGGAATTAATTACATTTTAAAATATATTAAAAATAGAAAAAAGTTATTTTAAATTGTATTAATACTTCACACAATATTATGGTTTTCACTGTATTTCTGATCAAAGAACTGCCACCTTGGTGAGGAAAAGGAGGCTTATTTCATAAAAATGCCCCTGTATCACATAGTGCTATAAAACAACACACAGAATATGAAGATTTTAAATGCTGTTTGTAACCCACTTTACTTGAAATCTGACACATTTCGAAATTAAACAGGATATTTGGGGTGGAACTTTTTCAAATTTATCTGGAACTGATTGGATCATGAAAACTAGGCATTGCATATCTGAACGGAGCCTGCCCACATTATGACGACATAAAAGGGTCTTCACTAATTATCAACAATGTTTTGTTGCAATTAGAACTCTAGATTTGTAATATGTAAAGGTTTCACAGCATGTGCTGAAAAGTTTAGTCTCTCACCAGAAGTTTGATGAGCCAGAAACGGGATTTGTAGTAAGCGGTTTTGAAGGGGTTGATGAGGAAGAGCAGCATAAAGCCATAGAGGATGAGGGGTTCGCCTGCATAGGGAGCCAAGTGTAGTCCGCAAACAGACAGGAAAGGATGCTGAGACACCACAACACCCCCAAAAACCCTGCGATCTACAGCAAGAGAAAAGAGGAAGAGATTAAACTGAACATCAAGATTTTCAAAACCTAGAAGATTTTTTTCTTCCTTCATGTTATTTTATCTGTCAAATAAATGCTGTTCTTTTGTATCATGGTTTCCACAAAATATTATTTTCAACATTGACGAAATGTTTCTTGAGCATCAAATCAGCATATTAGAATGTTTTCTGAAGGATCATGTGACACTGAAGACTGGAGTAATGATGCTGAAAATTCAGCTTTACCATCACAGAAATAAATTACATTTTAAAATATATTCAAATAGAAAAAAACCCCAGATATTTTAAATTGAACAATTACTATTTTAATCTTGGCAAGAGACTATTAAAAAACCGCACCGACTCCAAACCTGTTAAACGGTAGACTTTCTGTAAAGTTTCCTTCTCACCTCGAACAGATGCTGATGTGAAAGATTGTTTCGGGGGTTCAGCTCAAAGATCAGCACATGATTGACGCCCGCCTGCCTCCAGCCATAAGTGTTAATCCCCAAGAGAAAGAGAAACTGAATCAAAAGGAAACCGCCGCGGTAGATGCGCACCAGTGGCCAGATGTTCTGATTACGAATGAAAAAAGCACCTGAGAGGAAAAGATCAGTCACACAGTTGTATATATTACTGCACTGTTCTATCATGAATGTATATTAGCAGAAAGGCTGGAATTTATACACTGGATAAGATAAAGATAAACAGGTATAGTTGGTATGTTAAAAACTGTACCAGTAAGGACGAAGGCGACAGCTAAGACCATGAAGATCCCACAATACAGTCCCCACCGGAAGGTGGTCCAGGCAGGTGCAGGCTGAGGTTGAGGAAAAAACAGACTTGATCAATGCAATAACCTTCAGTATTACACAAGTAATGCATCTCAGTGCAGCTTTTCTATTATGCATTATTATTTAACTTTGCATTAGCAATTGCACATGGGCAAATATTAAAATAATGGTATATTTTAAGCCATGGCAACATAACATGTCAAGTTGAGTGCATTTTTAAAAATAATTAAGTACATGACTTCAACTCAAAAAACGTGAATGCTTTCAGTTTTACAAGTGCATACATTTTTTACACTTACATCATGCAAAGTACAGGGGGACAAATAAATTATCCCAATTAAATGTAAAGCAGTATTCTATTCCTGCAATGTTTTGTACATGATGTTCCAGGCAAAGGTGTATCTCTCCACCCACACTGCCTTCTACATTATATAGTTCCTGAGGATTTACACAACTGTTACTGACCTAGAACTAAAAGTACTGCATTAAAAGAGACTGCAGATACTTTTTTCTTGGCTATCATACTATTTTTTGACAAGCATGTTTGTTGTTTCCTACTGGTTTTGCTTGAGTGTTTTGTATTCTACACAGACTTCATTGAAAGTCACATTGGCATATAAAATATCTTCGATTCAGACTATATTAAATGTTAATCAAATATTTAATACAGAACACTTAATCTTCACGTTCTTTTGGCCAGACTTTTACAGTCCCAGAGACTTCAGTGAAAATAATAACAGTCAATAACCTCTTATTTTTCATTCAAATTATTTTATTCATCATATAAAGCGATCGAGTCTCTTCAGAAATTTTTGACTAAACTGCTCAATTCATATGTATTAGTTTTACAATCTCTTTATGAACTTTTTGAATCGTCTAAGTTGTAGTTGCGTTGTCAATGGAGGGACATAAAACTCTCAGATTTCATCAAAAAGATCTTCATTTGTGTTGCGAAGATGAACGAAAGTCTTATGGGTTTGGAATGACATGAGGGTGAGTAAATGGTGACAGAATTTTCATTTTTGGGTGAATTAACCCTTTAAGGGCATTGAAGATAAACAAATAGCATCCAGTTGAAAGCCTGAGGTGTGCAGTCACTAGGTTACACAATTTCTGTGTTTGTATATGTGAGTTTATTTTGTCACCTGTGCTGCTCCAAGAGGTGGAACCCTCAGCCTCTTCATGGCCTTCTGACGGTCACCACCTTCCAGCTCTGTGGTCACCAGAGCCTAGGCACACGAGGGTCAAAGGTCAGACAGCACACTTTAGTTTGACCATTTCTGATCTTAAGCTTCATTCTAATGCACTCTAGGGGTTTAAGCATCACTTACAGCAGCTACGGGAGTGTACAGTAACACCATCACAATCTGATTTATCTTACGAGCAGGAAGTCAAAAGTCTAAACGTGGAGACAGGCAGTCTACCTCGGTCTCAGAGATGAGCTGTGTGATCTTCTTACAGGTGTAGAATGGAGCCACCTCCACGTGAGCCACACGCCAATCGGCTCCGCGCTGCGTATCCAGAATCTTATCATGTTTCTTCAGGATCTTACGGAATCCAGTGAAGTTCAGATTCTGTATGAGGTTTGGGTAAACCAAAATATGAAATTAAGTTACATCCTCTTTTTCTATATGTTGAGACATGAAAAAATAAATTAATATTCCAGCTCTTTGCTCTGGAAATCTGGTGCATCCTGGGATATTTTGCATGTTGTAACTGTATTAAAGTTGACATCATCAACATGAATGCTGGATACCTGTTGACTACTTTTCCTTCACTATCCATTTACAATTCACGTTGTAAAGAAATTCACATGTAAGCACAACCAATATTTGGATATGAAATTTATTTCAAGAATTTAATTGTAAACCTTCATAGCAGGGTTTCCCAACCCTGGGAACTGGTTCATGAGTTAATGAAAATAATTTAAGTAAAATAAAATAATTTGTATGTAAATAAAATAATTTGTATGTAAATAAAATAATTTGTATGTAAAAAAAAAAAATAATTTTATGGAAATTAAATATTTTTTTATGGAAATCAAATCATTAAAAAATCTAAACAAATCAAAATAAGACACTAAAAAAAGATGAATTATTTTATTGGTTTACCTGCATGTCATGTAAACAAACATCAGAGAACCACAAACATGTAAATGTGTAATTAAATTGGCCAAAGAGGTTTGGAAATCCCTGAGAAATATGAGAAATATGGGCAAAAAAGAAAATGGAAATACGTATAACATTTGTAAAGTGCACAGGAATGAGGATAAAATGAATGGAAACCCAGCTGAAAAGAGCAACATATGTTGAGCTTTGAGTGCACGAGCGTTGGTCTCGTCAACAGAAAACAACAAAAAAATGAAAAAGTGTCAACAGAACCAGTCAGGAAAAGGTCAACGTTCAGAAGAGACGACGAACAACAACAAAAACATGACACATTTCAGACCTGGTAGTTCTGCAGGAGAATGAGGCTGAGGTAGAACTCGCTGAAGGCCAGCTGCAGGTCTTTGATGTTGCGATGTTTGTTGCGCTCCTTGTTGGACAAAGGCAACACTGTTTTGCGGTGACTGCGCAGCCCTGGAGCGTTGCTCTCCCGCTGGGCATCCAGAGACGTCTGCAGCTCATTCTGCAAAGTTGCGAATCGCCGCTGCGCTTCAGCCAGTTTCTCTGCGAAGATCCAAAAAGAGAAGGAAATATTAATAATTACGCCTTATTGATGATTATTATTTTATCCGATTTATGGTCTTTGAGAGCAAACGAAATAGCAAACAAAAAAACCTGGGTGTACACCAGGACGGAAAAAGACGATCTTAAAATGTATTAAGACCTATTCAACTATGTCTATTGAGAGACATAAAGTCTGCTTGGCTTACAACCCTGCAATGAGATGCACCAGAATCCATTTTGCATGACAAATAAATCCCTCATTCTACCCATCAACAGGAAAGTAAAGCAGACAGATTTCCTGTCAGAGATGAGCTTCTTCCTGTAAGGGTGATATCTCAGACAGCATTATCCGCGCTGGCCTGTGTCCCAGTACAGTTTGGTGAACAGGAGCTCGCTCGCCCATCTCACTTTCAGAGGAAGGAAATGGGTATTAGGTTCAAAAATACTGGAGCGTATGGGCTATAAAAATGCATGTCCATAATAATAATAATAATAAAAAGTAAGATATAGCACTGGCTGATATAGGGAATGTCCAGAATAAACATTGGCTGTGAATAGAAGATGTGTCCTTAGGATCAAATGAACGGCACACCCTCGTTTTCTTTCATGCCAATTGAAATAGTCTGAATAAGTTCTGTGCTTCTGCAGGCTGAAACGTGGCTAAGATGGTGCTAAGAATTGATGTGCTTAGCAGATCTCGTCCACTGGGACAAAGACTGCACGTACTGAAGGTTTAGAAGCTATGTTGTTAATTCAGGACGACTCAGGGGGGAGGCAGGGGTCTCGGCCATAACAGTCTGGGTCAACTAGACAGAATTAGTTATAGTGCTGTAACAGCGGCTGCCATCCTAATATGAATTTCAGTTTCTAATTCATCAAATATGAGAATGCCTTGCATATCACTACATAAACCTTGAAAACAGGCCTGTGTATGCATGGACAACATTATCTGCAGATTGACATCGTATATTGGCTAAATTAGCATTTATGTTTTTAATGACATCTTTCCTGTTTTATCTTGTACTACTTTCTAGTGAAGGAAACTTTATGGAAACATCCATTAGTTATTCCAAAAGTACAAAATAAGATAAAGTATGGGGTCAGAGATTTTTCCAGCTTAGTGGACTGGGCAACTCGATTAGAGTTTATTTTGGTCCGACCGTCAAACCTGCAGCACTGAGGGAGTGAATGATTTTCAGTGGCAACTGGAGGATGAAAAGACTAAACCAAGATTATAAGCATAATTAATGCTTTCCTTTCATGTTAAATTATTAATGTGCATCTGCGTCTTTGTCTCAGAATAAATGCTGATCCCTCTGTCGCATCTCATTTTGAGATTTTAATTTTGAGCAGAATTAGCTATTGTTATATTCTCATTTATGATGCATGCTAACAATGCATCAACATGCAAACAAATCTTTCAATTTTCACCTGTTCTATCCACTAACCAGCCACTAGAGGCAGTAGAGATCAGACATTCTTGTTGCCCTGAAGTCAATGCAACAACACAGCTTATGTTGCAGTGTGCATTTATTATCAGTCCAAACATAGTCTATTCCCCTTGACGCAAGTCAAACCGACTATGGCAGGCATTACATATTACATCATGTTCCCAAATTGTGCTGTACACCCTGACCTCATGCACAGGGAATCCCTTGACAGCATTTAGCAGGCCGCAGCAGTTTAACCACACACAGTAAAGTTTGTTTCCACTTGTGCCATTTATGGGTTAAAGATAGAATGCAATAATAGTAGCCAAACAGTTAGTATTATTAAAAAGTTAATAACACTGAAAAAAGCTCTCTTGTAATCCTCAAAAAAGACTGATGTACTTTTAAATGTACAATAAATTACATTTTAAAATATATTAAAATAGACAACAGTTATTTTAATATATAAAATACAGTTTTCATGGCATGCATAGAAAAAAATACCTGAATAGAATGTGTTGATCTTGGAAAGCTCCTTTTCGCACGTCTGAAAAAACTTCTCCTCAAACTTGGCATAGTACCTTTTGACGGTGTCTTCATCTGTGACTGAAAGAGAAAAAATACAAAGGTGTAAATCTATGTTCATTTTCCTATTCAGCAGTGGGCACTAATCCACTCACACTAGAGATATCCACATTACGGACTCTTCGAGGCCAGGGGGAGTTATAAAAATAGTGCTTTGAGCTTTAAACAACAAGTCTAAAATCCAGATTTAGAATTCAATACAAGCATGTTTGTTAAAATGTACACAATAAAAGTTGATAAATGTTCAATGTTTAAATATGTTTTATAGTGCAGCTGTCTGTCTATTTCGGTCTGCTGTCTTTTTAAATTTAAATATGACAATTAAAAAAACGAATTGGCTACTGATTAGAAGATATTTTATGTCTATGTATATTGTGCTTAGTACCTGTCACTTGACCATTTATTTACATTTTAAAAATCAACAAAAGGGTTATATAAATAAAAATGACTAGGAAATGTATTAATCCATTTGCTCCATCAGAAGTTATATGTTGTTCACATAAGTACGAGGCATCTATGTTTACTTTGGCTAAACAGAAATGTGTCCCTTTGCAAAATCAAACATAGACAAATAAGAGAGCACGACACTACGTGACAGGGTTGCAAAACTCAGTTCCTGGAAGGCCATAGCCTTGCAGAGTTTAGCTTTAACACTAATTAAATACACCTGATCCGGCTCATCAAGTCCTTCAGGCTTGTTTGAAATCTGCAGGTATGTGTGTTGGAACGGTTGAAACTAAACTTTGCAGTGCTGTGGCCCTCCAGGAATGCACCCCTGCATGATATACAGCTGATATAGGGCAATTTGTTCAGCAGAGTGATGCAAGCTTCATTATGATTGCATTATTAATGACTTCTATGATGCACTTGCACAGCACTTCATATCATGTAGTATGACACACACAATACCAGCTTCAGGGGCCGGTTGCATAAACTAGCCATTATGTTAAGACAGTGTCTTAACATCTAGTGTGACCCATTAGCAGTTAGTCAAGGGGCAGTCAGACTTTCTTTTCGGTATCAAATTAGACCAATCTACGTTTTTATGTAACAGTCTTAAAGAAAAAGAAAAAATAACTGACTTGTAATAGTCTTAGGGGTTTATTCAACCAACCCCAGCTTGCATCAATCATTGTTTTGCATAAAAATCAATTACGGTGCAAAGCTAATAATAATTTAGTAATTTCTGGTTTAAATTGACATCCCCTTCTCTTTATAACTCCCTTATCCTCTGCTATTCCCAAGTCAAGGGTCATATTTATACTGACCAAATAACATCTTGAAAACTAGAGCCAATCAACAATTTTAAGCATCATTTTTGTTCTCAGTGACCCAAAATTAGTAATGTTTGACAACATTCATTTCAGAAGCATTTTGGCTGAAGACCAGTGTTATTATGTCCTACAAGAAAATACTGTTTCAGTCCTACTTCAAAATTGATTCTTTGTACATTACAAGATTCTTTGTACTTTAGCAATTTCTGAGTGAAAATTTTTTCCACACCAATTTTGTTTCCAATGTGCTTTTGAAGATTGACAACAAAGAGAGAGAGAAATGACCCAGGATAAACTCTGACCCCTTGCGTCTCTCAGTGTGATGTATAGCAAAGACAGAAAGAGTAATTCTCTACAACCATGGACACCTGTGCTGTTCCCCTAACAGACATATTTAGCCCACATATAACTACAACGCAACTTCACCACATTTCCAGTGTTCAGCATAAATTCGAAACATCTTAATGCGCGTTCCTGGTCCTGCACAATTCATCCATGCATGTTATTCTAAAGAATAAATGTTTGTGGTAACACTTTATTTAAGGGTGACGGAGTTACACGTTACTATCAGTGACAACTGATATGCATTTTATGCAAGTAGTCTGATATACTGTTGTTAAGATCTCATTGGTTTACATTACAATTCAGTATTTCATCTTACATTTTGCCTATATAAATAACAGTAACTGCATTAAATTGCATGTTTTTGCTTAGTTTGGGTCTCTTAATAAAATTGAGGCAGTTTTCCTCCTCGAGTGTGAGCTTCACATTTTCCTAAATCAAACTATATGGGCCATAAAAGCCTAATAATGTATCAAATATTACACTCTAATACAAAAACATGTACGCAAACTTGTTTTTTTTTAGATTTTGTCTTATGGTTCAATAAACTGTTCAATTTCAATAAATTTTTTCAGACTATTATTTCATGTCAGGCTTGGGTTAAATTTCAAACTGATATCCAGAAAATCACTAGGCTGTATCATATTTGTAAATTTTAAATATGGTTTGCTTTTCAGCCTGTTTGGTTTCATCCATAAAACACATTAACTGTCAGGGCTTTAATTTAAAGAGTGAAGTACAGAACCCTGACATCAGCACACTTTTCCTGACTAAGGAACTTCCTGTGTCTTAAATCCAACACATAAATCCTATAAAGCTGCAACTAACACTTTTTTTTTTTATCTGGGGTTCTCTCTCTCTCTCTCTCTCTCTCTCTCTCTCTCTCTCTCTCTCTCTCTCTCTCTCTCTCACTCACTCTCTCACTCTCTCTCTCTCTCTCTCTCTCTCCTCTCTCTCTCTCTCTCTCTCTCTCTCTCTCTCTCTCTCTCTCCTCTCTCTCTCTCTCTCTCTCTCTCTCTCTCTCTCTCTCTCCTCACTCACCTCCCTTGACAGGCTCACATGAATATAACATGTTCCCTCTGGGTGCCTAGATTTACTACAACTGACTGTGCTCATGGATCAAGGGATCACACTGTGTATTGTTTTACCCAAAAAGCCCTGGAGGAAGAGGATTCATCTGCCTTGCCTTTCGGAACAAAAAAAGCTAATGTTTCTTTTCCCCCAAATTCTTTTCCATTAGGATTACATTGCAAGACAATTAAGTAAGTACATGATTATTTTACGTCGCAGAGAGCGAGAGAGCAATGTATGTATTGTCCAGAGCGATATCATCTCTCATTAGAGGGCCACTGGTGGCGAGTGTGTGAACACAGCGATTCCTCGACCGACAGCTGAATGACCTCTCCTCATTTTACAATCCATTTAACCGCCTCAATGCTGTTTATCACCCTCGTCTTGCTGTTCGCATTGTCGCAGCGCTGCCAAACATGGGTGTGAGTCCCTTATCTCTCCTCTACATGGTGATCTCAATCATCGCAGTTGAATTAAACTGTACGCCTGGCGGCAATAAAAAGGCACAGGAAACACTCTGTTGTTGGAGGCTTTTACAAGGGCCCATCATCCTGAGTAAATTAGAGGGGGTGATTATTCGCTCTCGCTGGCATGCTCTATTAAAAGGCTGAAGTGTGTGGGTGGGATTGGAGCAGGACAGCCGTGCGGCGGAACCCGTGCATGCTGGGAAAGAGGCACAAAGTGAAAACATGAAACGTAGCACATAAAAGCCTCTTACAGCCATCCGTTCGCCCCCCCCTGCCCCCTTGCTAAGTTCAACCAGACCCTCAGAGATGAAGGAGAACTCTTGCAGCAGCCCCAGTCTCAGTCTCAGTCTCCACCAGCTCTCGTCCCTCAAGCCACAATTAGCCCAGCCAATCAGGAAGCTTCTAGGATTGGGGGATGATTAGTAATGCACATTATTGAGTCGGGTACACCCAGAGCAGCCTCCATGTAAATAACATGTATAAAAGCAAAGTAAGCACGAGGGAGAAGCTCTTTCGAGGTCTCAGTCTAGACTCATTCATCAGAGAGCAGCTCAGCACATTGACAGTGTAAATCTTGGTTTCTGTAGGGTTGGGGGCGGGGTTGCGGGATTCCCGGCAGCATCCAGACCGGGTGAATGCATTAGGAAGTGGGGTGGATGACACAGATGGTATGTGAAATGGATGGTGGGATATGAAATCTGAGCTGGTCAGAGACATGATGCTGCCAAGGATTTGGTTCACAAAAATGACACAATGAAATATTCAGCTGTACATGTCATCCTGACAAGACACTTTTAGAAGGTGTCTGCTAGTTCCTGTTCACATCTTGATTTAGGGTGTGTCTAAATCAGCTCCCTATAGCTTCTGAGCTAGTGAATCAGTATATCACACAAATTCGGAACTGGTGATTGACGCTGGCTCACTGCACATTTGGACACTGACTGACACTCTATTTCTGGCAACGTGACAATCCATTCACACAATAAACAGAAACCAGAAAATAAATAAAGACTGGAGTAATACATGTATTAGAACAGGAAATATTTTACCTGGGACACCTTCAACTATACAGTTTAGTTGTCATTATATTTATGTGTTAGTATGTAAAAATATTATGGTTTTATAATAGTGCATACTTTCATACAGTCTTTAAAGTAACACCAAGTAGCTTTTCCTCTTCGGTCGCCCTACTGGTTGGAAACGAAATTGTCCATTGCCGCTGTCGTAAATAATTTAGCCTACCGTCGCACGCACGCTCGCTGTTTATCCAGCACCGGCTTTAGAATGAACGATGTCCACAGACAAGTGTAAGGATTAGGACGTTGAACCTCTCTCCGCACTCACCAAGCAGTCTGCCCGACCATTCATGTGGACTGAGAAGGCCAATCAAGCTTTTAACAAGCTCAAGAGACTCTTTACGTCTGCGCCTATCTTAACCCTTCCAGACCCAGAGTTGCCCTTTGTGGTGGAGGTTGACGCTTCTGATGTGGGGGTGGGGGCAGTCTTGTCCCAAAGAGCCAGGGTGGACAACAGGCTTCACCCATGTGCTTTTCTGTCTCGTCGATTAACCGCAGCAGAGAGGAATTACGATATTGGAAACCGAGAGCTGTTGGCAGTAAAGGTGGCATTGGAGGAGTGGAGGCATTGGTTGGAAGGGGCCAAGCATCCATTCATCATCTGGACAGACCACAGAAACCTGACCTACATTCGGGAGGCCAAGAGACTGAATTCCCGCCAAGCACGCTGGGCTCTGTTTTTTAATCGGTTTGACTTTGTTCTTTTTTTTACCGCCCAGGTTCCAAGAATTCAAAGCCAGATGCACTTTCGAGGCAGTTTGACTCCCCAGAGGAGGAGGCCAGACCGGAACCCATCCTACCCACCTCCAGAATAGTAGCAACTATCCAGTGGGGGATTGAGGCTGCCATTAAGAAGGCCCAACGGCAGCAGGCGGATCCAGGTAATGGTCCACCTGGACGTCTTTTTGTACCTAACCGACTACGTTCTGATGTGTTGCAGTGGGCACATGCCTCCCTTCCCTCTGGGCATCCTGGGGCCACTAGAACTTGCAAGCTCATCCGGAGGAGGTTTTGGTGGCCAAAGTTGCAAAGAGACGTCCGGGATTTTGTCGCCGCTTGCACAGTCTGTGCCCAGAACAAGGAGCCCAGAACCCATCCTCAAGGACTACTGCATCCTCTACCTATCCCTAAGCATCCTTGGTCACACATATCTCTGGACTATGTCACAGGTCTACCTGAATCCCAAGGTAATACAGTCATTCTTGTGGTGGTGGATAGATTTTCCAAAGCCTGTCACCTCCTACCATTACCCAAACTTCCCACAGCTAGTCAAACTGCAGAGCTCCTAATGCAGCACGTGTTCAGGATTCACGGCTTTCCCCAGGATATCGTCTCTGATAGAGGTTCTCAGTTCACCTCCCGGTTCTGGAAGGCATTTGGCCGCCTCATTGGGTCTGACATCAGTCTGTCATCTGGTTTTCACCCCCAGTCTAATGGGCAGACAGAGAGGGTGAATCAGGAGATAGAGAAAACTTTGAGATGTTTGGCAGCAGACAATCAGACCACTTGGAGCTCTCGATTAGTCTGGGCAGAGTTTGCACATAATACAATTCTACCATTCTTCCCTAGGCATGTCCCCTTTTGAGTGCCAGTACGGCTTCCCTCCTATTTTGTTCCCTGGACAGGAGCCAGAGGTATGTGTTCCTGCTGCTGCTCAACTTGTTCGCCGTTGTCAACGGGCTTGGAAGAAGGCCCGGGCAGCTTTACTGAAAGCCACTCAACAACAGCGAAGGCAAGCGAACAAGCGTCGGAGGTTGGGACCTATGCTTCGTCCGGGTCAGAGGGTGTGGCTCGCAACCAAAGATCTGCCTCTGCGGGTTGAATCTCGCAAACTGGCTCCACGTTACATTGGCCCTTTTAAGATCCTCAGGAAGATAAATCCTGTAGCTTACCGTCTACTTCTGCCTAGGTCCATGAGAATTCACCCAACGTTTCACGTCTCTCGGTTAAAGCCTGTTGTTTGTTCTTCTCTGTCCCCAGCTAACAGACCCACCCCAGCAGTCCGTATCGTCGATGGACAACCAGCTTACACTGTGCGTAGAGTGGTGGATTCTCGTCGGGTCCGTGGAAAAATGCAGTATTTGGTCGACTGGGAGGGTTACGGCCCAAAGGAGCGCTCATGGGTGCCTGCTCGAGACATTCTGGACCCTACACTCATTACGGATTTGCACCGAACCCAAAGACTCCACCAAGTGAACGTCAGGAGCCGTTCTTAGAGGAGGGACTCCTGTAAGGATCCCTTAACTGGACTGCTATTTTCCTCCTGGTCGGCAGGTGGCGCATCTCACCTGACTCCTGCTGAACACTACTTCTCATTATGCCTGATCTATCACACCTGTGTCTTGCCCTATTTAAGTGTGTTTGTGCCATGCTTTATTGTTCAGTCTTGAGCCTATGTTACCAGTTGCAAGCCAGCCTGTTAATGTTTACGTTTATATCGTTGGACCCTTGTGTCTGTTTTTCTTTGTACTGTTTCATGGAAGCCCGGCTTCCTTTGTTTTGTTGTACTTTTTATCAGTAAAGTTTGTCTTTCGTTGAAGATCTACGACTCCTTGCTTTTTGACTACCTCTGCTCTTGGATTCATCCATTGGGGAGTTAGCTCAATCTGTTTATTCAGTGACTTAGAACACAAGAGACCCGGGTTCTATCCCCACCTTGAACAGCCTCGTTACAGCAAGGTAGAGTATGTTACATGATTTCATGAAAGGATGATGTATTGCGACATCAGAAACGAAGAAAAACGAAATAATGAGTCAAGCAGTCGAATTTTGTAGTTCTTTTTGTGCACGGGTTCCTACCCGAAACCCGAAGTTACATAGTGCCAGTAAAAGCGATACAGACCCCGTCAGGCTATGGCAGACGTGTCATTTAACTTATTTTAAGTCGATGTACCATCACAAGGGTCTTGGAAATATATTATGAAGGTTGAAAAGTGTTACTTTAAAATTCAATTTTAAAAAATGAGAAAGAAAAACAACAATAGACAAAAGATACCTTAAAAAGACTAAATTGAAAAATTTAAACAGAACATGACTAAAAAAAAGTGGGTTCCACTTAATAAATCCAAGGTTAAAAATGAACATTTTAACATTTCAAAAGTGGGATAATTGAGAATTCAAAAGACAGAAATGGGACACTGCTCTTGGCAAGTGTTCATTTTATACCTTGGACAAATCAATGTATTCATTCTAAATGTCAGAGTTTGGGAATGTCTAATAATCATATTTTCCATGGCCTCATTTGAAAGCAGCTCCACTCAAGTATGTGAGCTGTCCGTGGTTCTGAAAGTGTGTTCCAATTCCAGAACACTCTCAAAAACTCTGGTCTAAACTCTTTATTTAGAACAATACACTACTATAATGAGACATTCCATTTCATTCTGGAAGAGAAAAGTTACATTTATGAAGGTATTATTCATGATTACACAGTTTGACCTAAATCTTTCAAACTGCATCACAGGAACCCTTAAAATAATAAGCCTCGAAGTGCACAACTATTTCAGTCTAAACTGTGTTCTCATCCTCCAAACCATTATTCTCAAGATATCAGATGGGAAGATCTGCTCATGTCATCAAACTGACAGATCGACACAGATTCACTCCATTCACCAATAATGTGACTTGACAGTAAACGCCTGTAAATAAGCAAACATAATTTGGGTGATTTACCCGACTCTAACATCTGCAGTCTGTTAGAGAGCAGTACAGACAGGATATTCCCCTGTAATTGTGTTAGGGGTTCCTGAGCTGGAAACATTACATTAGAATTAATCGGGGAAGACTTTGTGACTAAGTGGCCAGTCCTAATCTACTTGTTATTTAGAAATACATAACATTTTTTTAGAAACATTAAAGACTGGAGAGCTTATTCTTATTGACTGAACAGATTTAAGGACGCATTAACATAGAATCTCAGTGGAAATAGCAGAAAAAAGTTTAAGATGAGAACAGCAAAGGATTGTCTGCTTATCTCCACATAATCCCATAAAACACACACAAAAATCAGAGATTACAGCCAGAGGTCTGTTTTATTCCAAGTGTTAAAATATCTCTCTCTTTAGCTGATGCGTGAATGAAAAGCTGACGCTGAGATTGGCTGTGTGCCGAAACCCGCTGAGCATCTCAGCTGTGAAGTTTTATCAGTCCGGCTCAGTCAGACACAGGCCAGACGTCTGCATAAAAACAGCTTCATCACGGCCCTGTGAAGATTTCTCTCTCTCTCTGACTCACAGGAAGCTGGAAAGGTCACTGATAAAACCACCACTGAAGATTTGTCTCCTTTGTTCAGCTCAGAGACTTATTTTAAAATGCCATAAGTTTAGGTTTACAAATAAAATAAAAGTCTGACAATTATACAGGTAGACTAATAATGTATGAACACCATGTGAACTGTCTTAGCTATGCTCACTAAGTAAAATCATTGTCAACCTGTCAGGAGGAAATACTCACATATTTAATAGAATAAAATAAAAAGATTAGAATATAATTATTTAGTTCTCTAGTTAAAGGCTTCAAGCATGCATTCATAGCAAAGACATTTAACTTCACTTTTCTGCACCAAAATGTAGTAAGGACGATACTTTTAGCTTTGCTTCACTTGGTTTTCTTCAAATGCAAAGTTTGAACTGTTAGTACAAAGGCAGGTTCCTCTGTGACGCCTCAGAGGTAATGTCACCTTTGAAAACAGCAGAATGGAGCTTTCAATTATCTTCAGGCAGCATATCTACAGGCCAAGAGGCTTATGAGACAAAAGACTTATTAATCCAGTTCCCAGCGGTGAGCTCTGTCCTTGGAATTAGCAGGGGTGCATATTTAACACCTCTGTATGCAAGTGCTGTCTCTCATCTCCGGTAAATGTCAGAGAATAGAGCAAGTTTACAGACATTATAGAATTTTTTATGCTGCAGATCTTCAAAAATACGAGTATATAAGACTCTTCGCCCTAGTATTAGCCAATTCTAATGACACTGTAAGATTAATGTTTAACAGTCATATGTTAAGGTATTAACATATGATATTCATCTTAATTTTACTACTAATTAAGGAATAACTATTCGCTTAATAAGCTTGCTAATTCAGAGATTACTTTAATGAATAATGAGCTGATTTAAATGCATTAGGTAGAAAGAGCATGAGTGGGTGGCTTAAATCATGTGACACGTTGGCTACTATAATAGAAATCTCCATTAAAACACTCTCTCTCCTCCTCATACCCAAATAATACGGCTCATTATCACATCCTCCTTTAAGTATCTTTGCAAAGACTGTAACCTGTTTATGGATACATTCCACTGCTCTGTCCGGCCCATTACACACACACAGGTGCCTATACATCTCTATTACAGGCGCGGAGGAAGAACAAGAGCTGGGTGGAAGCATTTTGACAGGATCTCAAGATATGGAGGACTATGATAATGCTTCAAGCCGGATACAGCGCCTCCAAAATTGGATCCAGATTTTTAGCAGATTTCCTACCTCGTATCCATCTAAGAGAAATTTAATCAATATTTTTAGTCCATTTTCTGGGAATAGAATATTCTACATTTATTTAGATGGATACTGGAAGAAACACTCTCAGAGCTAACAGATAGGACTAAAAGTTACAAATCGCTAATTATGATTTGATTAAGAGTCCATGTTTAAGCAAATTATTAGAAAATGCTCAATCACTAAAGCAATGTCAATGTACCCGTGTCATACAATCTACACTACCAGCGAGCATCTTTATATGACAAAATTACATCACCCCATAATCAACAAAGACTGATGCCATTTTATTTGCAGTCTAGACAGCTTCATTGATTTTAATGGGAGCGTTGTTGTTTTAATTGGGTATTAAAGGCACTTTTTATGATACAATAATATTTATATTAGTCAGAATGTTTTCACAAACCATAAAACAAATTCACTCAACCCTCACGTTAAACCTTACAGTCACATACTATGAAATTCTACATTATACAGGGGTTGGACAATGAAACTGAAACACCTGGTTTTAGACCACAATAATTTATTAGTATGGTGTAGGGCCTCCTTTTGCTGCCAATACAGTGTCAATTCGTCTTGGGAATGACATATAGAAGTCCTGCACAGTGGTCAGAGGGATTTTAAGCCATTCTTCTTGCAGGATAGTGGCCAGGTCACGACGTGATGCTGGTGGAGGAAAATGTTTCCTGACTCGCTCCTCCAAAACACCCCAAAGTGGCTCAATAATATTTAGATCTGGTGACTGTGCAGGCCATGGGAGATGTTCAACTTCACTTTCATGTTCATCAAACCAATCTTTCACCAGTCTTGCTGTGTGTATTGGTGCATTGTCATCCTGATACACGGCACAAAACTGTGCTCTTACCCTGCTAATTGGACCTTCACAGTCTGCTCTTATTGGTTCAATGTGCAATTAATGAAGATTGGCCACCAGGCTGGTCCAATTTAGCCATGAAACCTCCCACACTAAGGGGCTGTTTACACCTGGCCACTTCATGCGTTTTCTGTGATCGGATAGCTATCCGATCGTGAAAAGACCAGGTCTAAATGCCCTCCGCAACGCATTCGAGACGGAATTAAATCCGATCGCTCAAACCACATCAGGAGGTGGTCTGGGCCGCATTCCAGACGAAACTGGACAGGTGTAAATGCATCTATTTGTTGAAACCACATATGTAAATTTTACTCTTCCCAAAAATGATAAAAAATAAACGTGTGAGAGCGTGTTATAGGCTATATGTCATGTTATAGTTAGATATGACGACGCTACTGCAACACTACCGCAGAGCGTCTATTCATCAAGTCACGGCCGTAGGCTACGTGCAAACTATCGCAAATCAAAGTGAAAGTAAGTCGCAGACGCTTAACACACAATCATCTTCATTAAAAGTAAAGAAACGAAATGATCTTACCAGGGCTGTTGCCGCTCTCTCTTATTGCTGTTTTTGATATTGAAATTAGCCGATGAACAATAAAATGCAGCTCATAACTGTTGCTTTCGGTGACGTGCACTCCTTTAAATCTGCATATAGCGCGGGAATTGAAGATCGGATTTATATCCGTTTCGCAAAAACACATTTATGTGACCAGGTGTAAATGGAATTGTTTTGATAAATCGGATATCTATCCGATCTGACAAAACGCATGAAGTGGCCAGGTGTAAACAGCCCCTAAAATGAGAGGTGTTTCAGTTTCATTGTCCAACCCCTGTATATTACATTCACAAAAAAACACAATTATACATTACACGTTTACATTACACATATACTACGTTTTCAGTTAGTGAACTTTGATTATTGATAAAGTGCATAAATCAATTCTAAGATTTTTGTTTATTCATGTCACTCTCACCTACCCAATCCATCATCATTATCTGCCTTGTTCCAGGACTTCATTTTATACACAAGATTAGCTTGAATAATGTTCATTTGACTGTTATATTGAAGAAAAGACATATACAGGTAACCTCTGTGGTCATCTATAAAACAGGAAAGCGCACCACGCTTTAGTCTTGTTACTGATGACAGTCTTAAGCTGTCTCACATCTATAGGCCAACTCAACGACACATTCAAACAGCGGTTAATGAGATGTCTCGCATTTCTGCCTCCTCAGGCCCTCTTGAGACCAAAACAAGACACACAGCAGCTGCTCCCTGTTTTCTGAAGACACTCCAATGTGTGTGTGTGTGTGAGAGAGGAGAGAGAGAGAGAGAGAGAGAGAGAGAGAGAGAGAGAGAGAGAGAGAGAGAGAGAGAGAGAGAGAGAGAGAGAGAGAGAGAGAGAGAGAGAGAGAGAGAGAGAGAGAGAGAGAGAGAGAGAGAGAGAGAGAGAGAGAGAGAGAGAGAGATGTGCTTGTGTGTTTTTTCAGTGTGTTGCATACAATGTACAAATCTAATGTTGTGTTTACACTGCACAGGTGGCAAAGGAGCTGCATTTAAGGTGGCATATAAACAAAAAAGGGCATTTACACACATTTACAAAGAAATTGCAATGGCATAAATCCTTGTGAAATAAAAATGTACATCAACAGAAAAAATGTAATTTTAAAACATATATATACACACACACACACACACACACACACACGCACGCAACACATATATATATATATATATATATAAAATATGTTTTAATATTAAATTCATTCATTTACATTTACTATATTACAGTATAGTAAAAATATATAAATATATAATACTATTACACACACACACACACACACACACACACACACACACACACACACACACACACACACACACACACACACACACACACACACACACACACACACACACACACCACACACACACACACACACCTTTAAGGCTTCTCTAATACTGCATTCACACAAAAGCAAAGCAGCATCAGAACTGCCTTAAATATCCCCCAAAAAAATCTGAGAAAAAAGCATTAGAAAGCAAGTTAGAAACACTCCTTCCACTGTTTTTCTGAGCTTTTTCAATTTCTCATCTTGTTTTGTCTGCAATAATAACATCATTCCAAAGAGCAATTTTATGTCATCTGTGTTTGCGAGACTGACATCGCTGTTATTGACCCGTCACTAGGCTCCTGCCGTTACCTTGTAGCCATTAGCAACCACCACGAGCAAAACGGCCTTTCAACCACCCAGCCAATTGCCTTCACATGAGTGTGTGTGCATGCATGCGAATGAGCAGGTGTTTGCTGTGTGTGTCTATGCATTCCAGCATGTGTGTGTGGGAGTTGGAGCCGCAGCATTGCGGCTGTGTGGCATTTGTTTCTTTTGTGCGTGCAATGTTTCTTCATTTTTCAATTTTCCATAGGCGGCGATGCATAACTAACATTTATCCGTATACACAGAAGGCATAAATTTCACATCTCTTTCAGACAGAGCTTGTTGCAAGCAATCAGCAGGAAAACTAATCAATGCAGCTTTGATTGAGAAGGTCTCCTGCCTTTGTGCTGCCTGATATCCACCCGCCCATTGATTATGTATATCCCGTAATCAATAATACACACAACTATTACCGTTCACAGCACCATTACACAGCAAAGCATAATGAGATCAGACAAAATATCCATCCCAATGTGTGAGATCATACCAGTGACTGGGAAACACATGATTTTATCGCCACTAATTACAAATAGAAACAAATAGTTGACACTCAACAGTTCATTTGGGGTCTGTAAGAAGTTTTAAATGTTTTTTTTTTAAAGAAGTTTCTTATGCTCACCATTTATCAGTAAAAACAGTAATATTGTGAAATATTATAACAATTTAAAATAACTATTCTCTATTTTAATATATGTTAAAAGTTATTCCTGTGATGGCAAAGTTGAATTTTCAGCATCATTACTCATTACAGAAATCATTCTAATATGCTGATTTGGAGCTAAAGGATCATTTCTAATTATTATCAATGTTGTGCTGCTTAATAGCCTGACTTCGTCATACTCATATTCTGGTCAGAACATGAGTCTGATACTGGTCCATAGGGCTTTGATTATGAGGCGTGTCTTAACCGAACCAGGAAAAACAACAACTCTGCACTCAATTGGATAGACCGACAACCAATCAGAGCAACGCAGTAAGTGACGTATGTTGAGCAACGCATTGTTAACAGAACTCAACTGCATGCACTGGGAAAAAGTATGAAAAAAATAATGAGTGTTAACGATCTTTGCCGGTGTTGCAAAAATAACTTAAGCATTCGCGGAGTAGGCCTACTTGCATGCAAACACGAAAAGCATTTTTGAAAGAAATACGTTTGATGACGTGATGATTACGTTATTGGATGGATTATCTGTCCATCATCGTATAAAGCCCGCCCTGGCAATTTGATTGGTCCGACCATTTTTTGGCTGATCATAATTACTCCTCAATGGATCGAGTCCAGACCGAACTTCCCGACCAAAAAATGTTGTGGGCGGGGTTCGGGCTGGCATCCAGGCTAGCTGCTTAATATTTTTTTGTGGAAATTTTTTTTTTTTTTTGATAAATGGAAAGTTGATGAAAATCCTTTATTTTCTAACAATGTAAAAGTCTTTACTGTCACTTTTGAGCAATTTAATGTGTACTTTCTAAATAAAAGTATTAATTTCCTCAAGAAAAGAAAACTGAGGATCTCATTTTTTGTTTTACTTTCAGCAGTTGTTGACAAAAGTCTCTGGTAAAGTTCCTGAAGATGCTGGAACACAGAAAACCTTTTAGCAGTGCTCGTCTGCGGCGATATATGTGTGACTCTCACTTACAGCAGGTCAGCTGTAAAACCAGAAGGATTGTGGGTAAAACCTGTTGTCTGTGTTTCTTTCAGTGTATTGGGCTCATCTGTAATTCCTCGTGTTTTTCACACTGGTAATTACCAGAAGGCCTTTGTCTACTGTTACCGTGGATACCAGGTCATGTGACTAGCTGGAAGGGTGTGAACTGCATATATGAGGACCTGTGGGATATATGTGTGCGTGGATCTGAATATTTATTCATTCCTATAAAAGCTCTTAGAGTGATGATGAGCCACATAACCTCCAGAGATACACCTCGCCCCAGTCAGCCCCGCCCTCTCGTCTTGGCCCCGCCCCCCACCTTACCCCACACTGCATAAATGAAACCACTGTTGATCACACATTCACCAGCACAATCTCCAAACATTTCTCGCTCATTAAAATCATCACCAACAATCCTGATTGGACCTAAATGTCAATGTGTTGAAGGAAAAGGCATTAGCCATGATGCTAAAAATAATAAGCAATTACTTTTTTATAAGATGATCACTATGTTTTTTCCATGTTGGTGGCATCAAAACTTCTAAAGATATTCAGTTGCTTTTGAGGCACTTATGGCGCTTTTCCACTGCATGGTACGCTCGGTTCGGTTCGGTACGGTTCGATTCGGCGCGGAACGGTTCGCGCTCGGTTGCTTTTCCACTGCAGTTAGTACCCATTCAAAGTGGGTGGGACTGATCGTTACACTGTTTGTAGGTCCGGTGATAGCCGTGTGCGGCTAGCTGAGCTAGCTGCTACTTCTTGGAACACTTTTTCATTCTGTTTTGCCCCATCCGCTGGACCCGCTCCTAGGCAACCAACGAGAGGAACGTCTGCACCTCGACCACGATTCAGCCATTTCCTTTTTAAAGTGTTGATCTCTTCTTTTTTTCAAGTAAGTAAAACACAGGTGCTACCGTGTTGGCTGTTGTCTACTGGTTATATGACTCTGTATAGCGTGTTTAGTGTCTCGTGTCGCAAATCCAATGACGCTGGTAGTGACGATTCTGTCTGTCTGACCAATCAGTGATCTGCAGTGTTTCACGTCACATTTTAGTACCGGTACGGTACGCTTGGAACCTCAACAGATCAGGTACCATTTAAGCGCGCCGAAGCGCACCGTACCGTACCGTACTATGCAGTGGAAAAGCACCACAAGTGAGCCGTACCGAACCGAACCGTACCGTACCATGCAGTGGAAAAGCGCCACTACATTTCGCATTTTAAAATCAATCATTTTAAATGCTACAAATAAAATTAGGCATCACAACAACAGTATGAAAATGGAAATTAATTTTAGGGTTTGCTAAGTATATTTACATTTACTGAAAATTAGCATGCACAATTAAATATTCATTATATATTTCTGTTTCGGATATTCTGTAGGCGTATATATCCAATATTGACATAATTATATGGATAATTATAATTAATAAAAAAATAAAATGAAAAACATCAGTTACCACTATGTCGCTGATTGTACATCCATGCCCCTAAAAAGTATGTAAAAAACCAAGCCGTGCTCGCTTACTTTACATAGTGATCAGTCAACCTCCTTCTGCAAAGGCCAGAATAAGCTGCAATGTGGATCAGACTTTATGCCGAGAGTCAAAACACACAGAATCTGATGTTGGAGTAGATGAGGAAGACAGACCACCTGAGACTCAGTCACCCTAAGCACCCCATTATCAGCTAAAATGAACAGAAACACTCAGTTCCCCCGAATTGCTCTTGCTATTAATGAATAACAGAGAGACGCAGGAAAACAGAGAGACCATAATTTGTATCAGCAGCTTTGCATTTAATTGTGCAGTGAACGGTGGAAATCACAGCAGGCTGCTCATTTAACAACTCTACGCGAACAAGCTTCTACGAAGCTCAATTTTTAATTGCCATAACCTTAAACTGTTTGTATTACAGGTGCTCACATCCATCACCACTTATGA